>CAMOHE010036086.1:0-31441 GCA_946598075.1 Artocarpus hirsutus
AAATTGTCGTTGAGCCTGACTCATCCTGACCAAACAAGCACCAATGCCGAGGCCAAAAAATTTCATCGAGACGGCCACCAAAACCCTACACTACTGTGGTTCTCGACCTAACATTCGTTTATGGATTCTAGGGTGTGTCATGGACCATGGTTAGTCGCAAAGCACCAAAGCCAAAGCTATCGAATTCCATAAAAAATAACCTCTTTGTTCAAGAAAATGGAGTTTGACCCACTTTGCCCTTTGGCTACATAATAATTCCAATTTTGAGCTTAAAAAAAAAAAAAAGAAGGGGACCACGTTTGAGCCCCAAAGGGTATTTTGGTCATTTAATTTATAGATGGGTAAAAGTACCCGGGTTTCACGTATCACGTTTAGCACAAAGTTTTTGCTCTCCCTTGCCTTAAGCAAAGGTGGTGTGGATTTTCCTCTTTTATGGGTCTTCTCTGCTGCCCACATTTGTAAGCAAAAATCTTTTCTAATGTACTTCACTGCTCCTTCAAGTGCTTCAATAAAGTGAGGCTAAAGATGTGTGTCATGAGGATTCTTTGGTAGAGGTATTTAATACCTTGGTAGTGTATTGTTTTGAACTTGTCAATTTTGTTTTTTTCTTTTCTTTTTTATTTTATACTGTGTTTGACTACTTCAATTTAAACTAAAACTTTTGGTTATTACAATATAAAGTTTTTATATACTACAGTGTTAGAATATAAAATTTTGATTCATACCGCACTTACAAAACACATTTTAAGTGTAATTTATGTGAAGAAAATTTTTTAAAATGATTTGTAATTTGAAGGGGGTTAAATTTCATATTGGGGTTTAAAATTAAATCTTTTAGTCAAAATACGATTTAAAACTTTATTTTAAGTACGTACTTTGATAACAAGTTTGATTTTAGGGTCTATATGGTTGGTTTACGGATTCAAATTAGTATGGCTTTGAATTTTTATGGTTTGAAGGGGTGGTTTTAAACTTTCAAAAGTACAAAAATCTGATGAAAAAATAAACACATCACATCAAAAAACAAACTGTTTAGATAGTATAAGAACTATAAGGAAATAGAGTTAGGGCTTTACTATGACATATTTGGCTCGAGACAATGTGAATTTAAAAGTGTGTTTGCCAATCTCAGTTTCAACTAAAACTTTTGGTTGCCACAATGTAAAGTTCTTATATGCTATAATGTTTTGAAAGAGTGAACTATAATGTAAAGCTCTAACATACTATAATAGTTTGTAACTAAAATTAGTTCTAACGCATTGATAACTTCTCCAAACTTGGTTTTTGGACAGGTCTCAACATTACATTAGGATTTAAAACCATTGCAATCAGCGCACATTTGAGCACCAATTCATTCAGATGAAACTCACCAGTTCAAAGTTTATAAAGTACTGCATGGTCTGGACCTATAAACAATCATGTAATTATTAGCCTATGACATAAACAAGTTTCTATTCTCTCCGAGGGGCTCCATTCTTGTTAAGGAAATGGAGGGTTACAATGCCATGTGAAGGTCAGAATCCCTAACAACAGTGGACACACAGCAAGGTGAGAAATTTCGGTGGGTTTGGAAATCGAAAATGGGTTATCATAGATGGGACACGTGTACGATGATTAGAAGCGCTGTGCATTTCAGGCAAAGTACTTAAGGAGTAGCAAAGATGGAGCCCAGAAAAATACTGTTTTTGAGACCATAATGGTAGAGAAAAAAAAAAAAAACAGCAAGAGACAAAATGTCTGAGAAAAAGTCGGTTACCAGAGAAAGAGCAATGGATTTTTCAGGCAAGGAAAGAAATCAATGAGAGAGAAAGTGAGAGGTACCTGAATAGAAAGTTGGGCAGCTCATAAACCAAGACAAAGGATCAATAAGGGATCCACATTAAATCTCTTTATATATTATCAGAAAAATTAAAAAAAAAAGTTGCGAAAAATTTCTAATCCACATTAAACAACAAAAACTTGAAAAATGGAGAGAAAAAAAGGGGAAAAAGAACGTAAAGGGTTCTGAAAGCTGGGGATACTGAGATCTTTTACAGAAGAAAGAAGATATGGTTTTTTTAGCAAAAAAGAAACTGTTGCGGAATGAAAGGCTGAGAATACCAAATTGGAAATGTTTCAGTTCTAATCAAATATTGATCCAAAAGGGTACAAAGATCTCTATCATTTTCTATCAAGAACAATTTTTTTTAACATTTAATGCTATGAAGATTTACTGCTTTTATCCAGGCTACTGCAAAATTATGTTACTTATATATAGGATTTAGAAAAAGAGAACTTCATAAACAGATAACTATAAGAATGAGTGAGACGTACCTCTTGACTATTGTTGAGCTGAAAAGAGTGAAAAAAAGTTGTCGTAAGAGGCCAAAGTCGTGGCTTTTAGAGGCTGCAATGTTTGTGAAGAGTAAGGAGTTTCCTTAAACCATATCCATTCCACGACTTGAAATCTGTGTCTGGAATGTAGTTTGGAGGAGAGACTCATCAAAGCTAAAGGAGGAATAAAATAGTAAGAGATATAAAGCACCCGACATGTCATGTAGTGCAAAATCATATAAAAATACTTTTGTTTGCAATTTTGGAAAAAAGAGAAAAGAAGGAAAAAAGATGGGCCTTCTTGGTTAGCTGCACTTTTTCACGGTCGCAGTCCAGATTGAGCTGAGAATTGCTGAAAAAAAGCTTTTTCATTTTTATTTTTATGTTTTGTCTGTGAAAGGGTGTCTGTCGAAAAATGATAATAAAATCATAAAGGATAGTGAGTTTTTTAGTCTTTTAATAAGAAAGCCGGTGACAACTCTGTAACCCCATCTATTCATATTCAATTATCGAGAAAATCTTAAAAAAAAACCCATGAGTTTTAGCTAAATCTTATATTTACTCTTGTGTTTTCCATAATCTAAAGGGGTGCTTGACAACAGTAGCTCACGGCATTTCACAGCATTTTTTTAATTATAAACAGGATAAAACTTTGTATATTATAATAGCAATAAAAAAAACACTACAGTATAAAACTTTTACGTGCTACAGTAAAAATAATTCTAACCAACATTTTTAACCACCCTTTCAAACACCCTATAAAATGTATACCTCATGCTTTTAAAGTTTTTCATAAATATCCCCTAAGTTTTTCAAAAGAAGTAGAAGACAACTCTTTAATTGGCTAAATTGTCAAAAATGGCGTAAATGTCCTTAACAATCAATAGTTAAAGATAAGGGTGTTTGGTAAAATTAGTTCTACCAAAAGCTTTTGGTTGTTACAGTGTAAAACTCTTATATACTACAGTGATCGAAAAAAGTGGGCTGCAATATAAAGCTCTCACATACTACAGTTTTCAGTTCAAAAGTTTCAGTTCTAATTACACTTTGTAAAATTATTTTAAATATTTATAACTAAGAACTTATATTTAAATAGAAAAAAGTAAAATAAATTCAATAAAATAAACTATTTTTTCTTAAAAAAATCCAAAATTTAACAAATCAAGAGGGTCTAGCCCTAAAAAGAATTAGCGTCCTTGTAGAGTCTACACATGACTGGCCAAATTTGGACTTGTTGGATTATTTCGAACACGATAACTCCTTTGTTCTTGATTTTATAACTTTTAGATCTATTTTTTTTAAAAAAATTCAAATAATCAAGGCCAAATAAAAATTAAATAATAATTATTGAGGTTGTTTTGGTATTTCAAAAACTTTGACTACTTAAAGGGTTATTTTTCTCGTTTTTAAAAAGGATAAATTACATAAATACCCCTCGTATTTTACCCAAATTACAGAGATATCTCTTGAACCAAACTTTATCACACTAACTCCTAGGAGCTTAACTCTGTTAACTTTTACATAAAATGGAAAAGATACCCTTGAAGCTCAGCCATTGATTTAAAATAAACAAATCACAGCCCTTATTTGCTTTTGTATACAAAAAAAAAAATCAGTAAAAATAAAATAAGATTAAAAAAACCCAGTCCTCCCTCTTCTTCCCCCCCTCCTCCCCTACCCAAACCCATCGGTCCTCCCTTTGTCAACGACCCCACCACCGAACTAGCAATCGTGGCCTCCCTTCTATCATACCCAACCTACCCATTCAACATCCGTCGAGCCCAGCCCTGCCTCACCCCTCTTTTCGTCAAGCCCATCTCTAGCCACCCCTGTTCCCATCTAGATTTGCCTTGCCTACCCCCTTTACCAAGCCCAACCACCCCTTCAACCTCCTTTCTGTCGCATACAACCATCCCGTCACACCCCATCCGTCACTATCCCACCCTGTTGTGCCCCCACCTGTCGTCGTCTCCACCCCCCCACCCCAATCTCATGCCCAACTTAGCCCTTGATCTTTTTTGAAAAATGGCTACCCTAGTTGATTCTCTCTTATCATAGTAGAATGATGCTTGTTTTCTTTTGTTTTCTTTTTTTAATGATACTTGTTTTCTTTTTCTTCCTCAAAAATATATGTCTTTTATAATTTTTTAATCTTTTATGAAAAAAATAGAGCACTAAATGAGAGTTAGGTTTTGTTGGAATTAGTTAGTTTTATGAAAATGAAATCATTTTTTATAATTGAATTATTGTCTTGTTGGATGTAGTTGGTTTTTAAGTGAATTTGTTAGTTTTGGTTTTGTTGTAATTAATTTGTTTTAATTTTGCTAAGATTGAATATGCTTTTAATTAGTTTAAGTGGTTATGATTACTTTGGGGAATTAGTTGTGGATTTTTTATACTATGTAGCTTTACTTTTTGTGTTTTATCTTATTATGGATATAACTGCCATATTTGGAGAAAAAGAGAAAAGAAAAAAAAAATATTGTATGTTAAATTAGAGTGAAACGTATAATTACAAGTGTATACAAATTATTTAAACTCATTTTTAATGCCAAAGAAGGGTAAAATCGACATTTCTAGCTACATAAAATAACTAAAAGCATTTGTTGATGGATGGAGGGGCATTTTTGACATTTTAAACAAAATTAACGGTCAACTCACTTTCAACCCTCATGTCAACTAACAGAGGCGGTCTCTTTATAATTTTTTCAAAAAATTAGAAGGCGTCAGTATGATTAGTTTTGGTATAACAAGTGTCTCTATAATTTAGGTAAAACTCAAGAGATGTCAACGTAATCTACCCTTTCAAAAAACACAGGGGAAAATTTTTGGTTAATTTAAAAACAAAGGGGATGTTTTTAGATTATCAAAAACACAAAGGTAAATGTTGGGTTTAACTAAATCTTAGGAGTGTTTTTTGGATTTTGTTGCTACAAATAGGAATGTTTTTAGGGTTATTAACACTAATAACCTTTGAACTTTAGATCTCCCACACTTTGCCTTCTGAACTTTAAAAATCTTTACTCTACTATGTCAAACTTTTAGTCCCTCCTTCCTTTGTCCCCAATTTTCTGTTTAAAGTAAGCGAAATAGACTCACATGAACCATACATGGTGACCTATAAGAGCAAAAACAACATTTTATTAGTCTCAAGTGAGAGTTATTATTTATATTCTAATTTAGGAAGTTGGGAAAAAATAATTTAAAGATTTCCAATTTACTATTTGGTTATGTTAGATGTGGGAAGGGTATGATCAAGTCCTAAATAGTTTCAACCACCCCACGTGTGCCTATGTGGGTTTATTTTTGTCATTTTTATGAGAAATTGGATAGAAAGGGTAAAGTAGGAAGATTCAAAAGTTTGAGGTATTAAAGTAGTGATTTTTAAAGTTCAAAGAACAAAATAAGGGGAGCATAGGAACCATCAGTGTTAATAACCTTTTTTTTAGATAATCTGTAGAAAAAAATTTTATTTTTATTTTATTAATTTCTTTTTTAATCAAATTTATTTTAGTATCGGATTTTAAAATTTGGTTTTTTTTTTTTTTTTGAAAATGGTATTGCATTACAAATAAAAAAAAAGTATAAACTCCAAGTCAAACATAAAGGATCATAACGCAATTAGCTACTCAACCCCAACAATAGATCAGAACTACCAATAGGTTCGATTAAAATGCTTAAGAGAGTAAAACATGTATCAAGTCTCCACACAAGGAAACTGACTAGATAATCGAGTGCATAAAAGGCTTTTTCAAATACACTACTGTAAATGGTGGATCACTTTATGCAATCATATCTGAGGACTAAAAGCATCAATGCTAGCCATAGTACCATAACAAGCAACGATATACAGACTAGGCAAAAAGATCACGAAAAGTGTGAAGACCACCTTTATTATTATAACATAAGCCAATAAAATACACTAAAACTAACTAAGGAAAACATCACCTTTTTTATTCAACAAACACATAAAGAAAAACAAATGAGTAAAGCCCGAGTGAAACCAATGCCTCCAAGGACAAGCCAAATGCTATCGAGCATGATAGTAGAAGTCACAACACTACTTGTGAGCTAAAAGAAAACAAGGAAAGACACAAGCTTTTGTTGTAAGAGAAACATCCGTTGCCGTTCACCCCCATAGATTCAAAAGCTTGATCCATCAACAGACCTATCACTCCACAAAGCCTAAAGAACCTAAGGAAAGATGAACTCCAATCCTCTACCCACCTCGATATGAAGAAAAAGACCCCCTCCAGCCCCTACCCCCTTGACCCACGAACAGCTGTACCATATGACTCTTGGGGCCGTTGGTATTCGAGTGTAGCTAGATTAAATGATCTAACCCTCAACAAAGCCCACCTTTAACCCCAGATGTTTCTTCCAACCTGTCGCTAAAATGCCTTTCTCTTACTAGGAACACCATCGCAGCAACACTTCATCACCTTTCAGGGCCAGGAGTCTAGAGACCAGCCCATAGGCGGCATTGAACTCTAGCCCATCAGCCTTGACAGATGAGGTAGCACAAAGAACTCAAGGGAAGAAAGAGATGAAACCCTAGAGAAGGTAGAGTGATGCGATCTAGTTGTCGTCTTTGAAAGTGTAAGGATTTGAATCTTGAGATGAAAAAGTTGCACCAATCAGCTCCACATATATAGACATAAATGTACACATCATACACTGAAATATCTCTATTTCTTTCTTTAGAAACTAAGCATCTAAAGCCTTTATAATAAGAGAAAGAAAAGTAGAAGTAAAAGGAATAGGAGGAGAGGAAGCCGATAGACTCTGTCAGCTTTTTCTCAGATCTAGACGGACTCCAACAAAGTTGATCTCTCTCGCGCTAGCTCCATTGGCCTCGACGCTGAAACCTGTCATTACTTTTCATCAGCATCACATCATCAGAGGCTGCCCATCTGCTTCTCTTCGATTACTCGTTGTCATGGAAGACAAGATCTCCGTGGTCGTCGAGATTTTTACTTATCCCAACTTATACTTTTTGGTTAGTTTTTGAGTAAATTAATGGTTTTTATTTTAAATAAGATTTAGTGAAATATGCTTTTAATTATATTTTTTTGTTATTTTTATGTTTATTTCAGTTTTTATTTGTTTTTGCTTTATTTTCATTTATTAGAAACACAAGAGAGCCAATGGAAGCTCGAGGATCAATTTTTGGAAAGAAAAGAGGGGAACTTAGGCAAATGAAACAAAATCTAGAGCTGCAGCATTGGAGCACCATTTCATGTAATTTGGCCACTTTTGGCAGAGTCTAGGCACTGTAGTGCCTCGAAATCTTGTCAGTGACTCCATCAGCACATTTTGGTGCTCAGCGCCAACATTTCTTGCTGCAACGTTAGATCCAAACGCCAACTACTCATCACCATGTTTTACAGTAGAGAGGATATTTCTGTGGCAATGCCAGAAGATGCTGGACACCTGATCCTGACAGGATACACTTCTTAAAAAGGGTACCTATAAAAGAGGTTTGCTAGAGTTTTAAGAAGAGGAGAACCACGCACTTTTGAAAGGATCTTTGGCTGCTCTTTTGGCTTTTGAAGGAAGAAAAACTCATTTTTGTTAGAGCATGGGAGGCATAAATCAAGAAATCTTGAAGTCCATTGGACATTGGTAGAAGAATTAAAGACTTTGAAGCTCAAAATCATCACTTAGTTTTATTTCTTTCCACTTTCTTTTATTTATTTATTTATTTATTTATAGTGATTTTGTGTTGAACAATGACTGCAAATATGGGTTTGTTTTTGTTGTTTATTTACACTATGATGAGCTAAATCTTTATTTTTAGGGCTTTGATGTAGCTTTATATGAACTATGTTTTGAATATTTGGATATTGTCAATGAAATTTCACTTCAATTCATTTGTGTGCTTTTTGTTTAATGCTTCTAATTTACTTGTCTAACAAATTAATTGATTTAGATATATAGGATTGACAATCAAGAAAAGGAATTTCATATGTCAGAATTGAGTGACACAACCTAAGTAATATCATGTTTGGGAGGTCGGTAACACTTTAGCAATCGTTGTATCTTAGCTGCAGGCTTAGAGCTAGTTCAAGTATTCTTCGAATTTGACTTGGTTTTGCATAATTGAGAGCTTTTTTTTCTCATTCGCTTTCTACCTTAGTAGTACCTTGGAGTATATGCCTAAATTTCTAAATAAACTCTTGTTTCGAGCTAAAGATTGGATATGACAAAACTTTTTAACCCTTATGTTTTGCTTTGATTTGTGTTTGTTTTGAAAGAGCTAGAGTAATTTTTTTTTTTTGTATGTTTTACTTTGTTTTGTTTCAATCATGAGATTTAGAATAGTTGGATGTGATCACAATGACGAAATTTAGTTATAGTTATGCGATGATTTTAGTTTATTTCATATTAGCATGTATAATAAATGCAAGTGTGCTTTTGATAATAAAGAGCCAATATTTTTGCACCTGATAGTAGGCTATGCTTCTAATTCTTTTAAGAAAAAGTTGTTGCAGTTATCATGCATATGATAGCTTTTAAACCATGGCCTATTACTACATGGGATAGTTTGAACTGCCCTTTATTGCTAGATTTATTCTAGTTCTCTACTTCAAGACTATGACATGCGTAGAAATTTTAACAATGTGCCTTTTAACACATTGCTTTAGCTTTGTACATTCATCTTTTAACTATATTTCTTTTAAATTAATATATAAATGTAATCATTAGCAAAATACTAGGACAGTTTAATAGAGTAAAAGACAAACGTTTAGGCATGTTGCTTTATTTTACAAGTTACTTCTTTATCACTTCTAGGATAGTTTAGTAGGTTAATTTTATATTTTTATTGTCTCTGTTTACCTCTCTCTTCATCACTTGACTTGCCTTGTAAATATTGTTGTTTTGGAAGTGCTTTATGCCAGTCTTCTTATTATCATCGAGTAAAGATTCTTTTAGCAAGAGCTATCATGAAATATTTTTGAAACCACAGACAAGTACAATTTAGTTTATGTTATAATATGATAATAAATAATCTTCAACTCATAACTTCACTTTCTCAACCACATTTAATTTAGTTAGTTTAGTTTTAGTTTTAGTTTTTTTTTTTTACGCAACTAATAGCCGCGTTAATGTGGAAAATGATGCATGCATTTGGAATCTTGAAAATGTGAAGGAAAAGGTATCTTTATCTTTAAGGTGCAGAGAGAGATAAACAGGGTGCTTTGTTTAGTTTGTTGTTGATTTGCTGTTGAATTTATTGCTTTATTTAACTTTGTTATTTTTTGAAATCTTAAACATAGTGAAATAGTTGAAGACTTTTGGAGATCGCTTAGAGCTTAGATTTAGGGACCTCATTTCAAGCTCAAGAAGACAGATCTTTTATGCACTTATATTATTTATTGTTAGACATTTGGATGTAAACATTGAGATTTTGGTTATGTTTTGAATTTTGATTTGGATATGTTTGTTATGTTTGAAACTTAGTTTGAGTGTTTTGTTATATTTTTGAACTAGGCATGATATTGCTTAGACAGTTTTACATGCTTAGTTGTAATAGGCTAATACTAATTAGATATTGTGTCTTTGTTAATTTTCTTTCTTAGCCTTTTTTTTATTTTTTATTTTTTACTTTTCAGTTAACTAGGTCATAAGTTCGCCATATATGTGTTTTTATCATGTCAACACATCATGACTCGTTTAGTAATCATTTTAATCGTATCATGTCATGTTATACGTACCATAAGCAGTTTGTGTTCATGTTGGCATTTCAAGCATGTTTATTAATCGTATCATATTCCAGCCTAATTGTATCATGCTGTAAACATGCTAGCACAAACACAATATGCGGACACGAATTGCCAGCCCTAATTCTAGGGATACAAATTCACTGAGATAAAAATATGGGAAGATTTGGCTATCTCGAAAGAATTACATAAGGAAGATCTTGCAATGCTTCAACATGTAAGATTGTGAGCCAATTTCTACCCCTCATCTTGTTAGTTTCAAGTCATTCTCTGAGATGTATCCTAGCAATCAAGCAGAGAGGAAAAAAAATGTCTCAAGTACCGTATGCATCAACAATGGGGAGTCTAATGTTCACTATGATTTATACAAGACCAGAAATTACACAAGTTGTGGGAATGATTAGTTGGTTCATGGCGAATCCTGGCAAAAGCATTGGAATGTTGTAAAGAGGATCCTGAGATACATCAAGGGTGCCTCAGATGATGTATGATGTTATTGAGGATCAGAGTTTAAAGTTAGGGGCTATGTTGATTCAAATTTTGTAGGTGATTTGGATAAACGAAAATCTACCACAAGCTATGTGTTTACACTTGTAGGAGGAGTTACAAGTTGGGTTTCGAAATTGCATACTATTGTGGTATTATCTACAATAGAAGCAGAATAAATGGCAACTATGCAAGCTTTCAAAGAAGCAATTCTAAAAATATTTCGAGTCTTAAATAAATTATCTGTTAAGGTTTGGTAATTTTAGAAGTTTTTATTTATTTTTAGTATGTTTTTGTGTTTAATTGTAAAATAAATATTTTTAAAATTATTTTAAATATTATGTTTGTAAAATAATTAACTTTATTTTGTTTATTTTATTTTAGATTTAAAATCTACAAGAAAAATGAAGCAAAACGATGCAAAAATAGGCAAAAACTGACCTCAAATGTATAAGAAATCAAAAAAGAAATTAAAAATCAAAAGAAGGATACATGGCAACCTTTAGACCATTGGATCAAGTGGCCAACTCAATCCTAGCGATTCGTTCCACGCTAGCTATCCTCCACTGTCTTAAATTTAGTTTCAGATCTAGTGCTCTAGCTCCTACGTGCGCGTACTTCAACGGCTATCAAATTCGCCTACTTTGACCGATCAAATGGTTTAAAGGAACTCATTTACTTTTTTGCATGTAAACTTGACCTATTGCCAGTTATCTTCAATATTGTTCTTTAGCTTGGTCTCGCTCATCCAATGCTCTAGATCAAAGCTACATACTACTTTTGTGAACCGCATTATACAGGATCTTGAACTCTAACACACAATAAAGAACACATAATAGCATGGAGAGACGATAAATCAATGATTTCTCAATTACAATCTGACGAAACAAGTAGCAAATGAATAAAATAATAATAAAAATAAAAATCATGAATAATAATTTTTAAGCCTTATGTACGCTTCCTTCCCTCTTCTTTAAGTGTAACCCCTCCTTGGACTCTCCACGGTCATTTTGGCCCTCTTCAATTCTTTCTTTGTTTCTTTTCTCAATTGCTAAGTCTTTATGACTCAATAGTACCCCTTTAAAGAGGAGATGCTGTTAGGATACTCCTTTAACCTCACTTTTAATACCAAATAATGCTCAATTAGTGTAAAAAGTTTGGTGAGGTAAATAGATGATCTTGTATGCATAGTACTCTATTATAGATTTTTACTTTATATCTACTTTGTAATGTTTATATTTTTATAGAATAAATTATATTTTTCAAGTCTTTAATAATTATCGTTAGTGTTGTTATGCTACCTATTTTTACATAAATTTAGCCATGCTTTGCTTATGTTATTTAGTTGTAATGCATAATTAATATCAATAATAAGGAAATAATGATTAATTTTATTGAATGTCTTTTAATGCAATATGACTTGTTATGTTGTCAATTTTAGATATTTCATAAGACGAGGTGATGCCAAAATTAACGTAAAAATTTATTCTATTTAAATATAATAATTTTGACTTATTATTATCTTTTCTATCTTACTATTATGTTAGTTATAATTGTAGTGACAACAGTTATAATTTTCATAATTAGTGCACAAAGTTACTAGTGAGAGGTAATTATTTTGTTACTTTTTTATAGGAAAATTTTTACTGCATTATAACTTGCTATATTATCGCTTTTGGTTAGCTTGTAAAATTAGTAAAACTGTTTGCAATTAATGAAAAAAGATATAATAAATCAAATGCTTTAAATAATTTATTTATAATTAAAATTCCATAACAATTACAAAATATACAAGGGATTCTTAAAACTTTATCCTTTTTATTTTATGTTTTAAAATTTTGTTATAAAATTTTCAAAAAATTTGTTTTCTTTGTAGTTTTACTATGAAAAACCTTGGTTCCTTTAAACAAAAAATTTTCAATCTTTCAAATGTAACGCCTCCGTATGGACGTCACAAATGTCGTTACATTCATTTTATTTGCTATTATTTAAGATAAACTATTTCAATGAAAACATAATATAGAAACATACTCTAGGATCCATGCATATATATATTTTTTTAAATTACTTGTTTATAAGTGTTCTTATGTAGTTATCACACCAAATAATAAAACCATAGTTTAAATAAAAACATCACAATATTTAAGAATTTGCTTACACAGTTCGATAAGCCAAACTTTAGGCTTTGGCAGGCCAAAACTTGACCGACAGTTTGAACTTCAACCATTGGCAGGCTGCCCAAGGCTTTACAAAATAGGGTTTTAAAATTGCTAAGATCGACAGGCCGACTCAAGGTAACCGACAGGCCAATACTGACACTGGCAGACCGAACCACAATGATCGATAGGCCGAACTACTGTTTAAAAAAAACAAAATTCAATTTTAAATCAAATTTCATTATTTCAAAGTATGGAAAGATGATTAACAATCCTGTAAAGTTATAGAGACGTAGTTAGAATCTTTAGAATTATTCAAATAAACATACTTAGATAAATAAACATACTCAGATAACAAAATATAGTTTATAACTTTAAATTTCTTCTTTGGTGCTCTTCCATTTTCAATCCATCGTGCATAGCTTACACACCCTTCCTTGCCCTCCACCTAATCCATGATCTTTTTACCCTTATCTACAACATGATGTAAAACTTAGTAAGCCAAAAGCTTAGTAAGTACATTTTTCTATTTCACAACATAAAACATTTAATAAACATCTTTATGAAACATCATTTCCATAATCAACATCATCATAATAGTGCACTAGGCACAGTTTCATATAGAGCATATCTTTTGTTTACATTAACCATATTAAAACTTTGCTCACTTTATCTCTAGGGGCCCAAGTGTTGCACCATTATCATCATCATAGGCGCGCCGTCATGAGAGGAGAAGGGTAGCTAATCGCAAACCAAACATAATATAACATGGGGTGTGCAACATTTATTTAGGTGATACATATATACATACATATATCTATACTTTCATACCTTTGAATACGTCATCATGCATAACTTTGTATAATAAACTTTCATAATAATACATTCAATAAAATCATTATAGAATCATCATAGGAATCATCATGAACATAAAATTCGAACTTTTCATAAACCACATCATGTTACAGGTGAAAGTGTACTTACCTGTTTAGCTTACTAAACCTTAATTATAGGTAACGTCGTCCTGGTCTTGATGTGCTCACCCCTTAGTATGTTCATGTCATACATTTATTTAAAATAAAATTAACATTTATTTTCATGAAATCATTCAACACCACAGGACATTATCTAATACCATATTACATCACACATACATTCTTATTTTGAAAACATTAATGCATGATACATTTTATTAGCCTTTAAAACATTAGAACAAAACTTCCAATTGAGAATGTAGCCTGACCCTTATAAATGTATAGCTCAATAACTCATGATTCATACACAATTGGAGCATGAGACTCTAGAGGAACAAAGATAACACATAAACATAATATCACAATTTTTCGTTGGTCAAAAAATTTCATTTGGATTTAAAACAAGTCACAAATTTCATGACATAAAATCTGCCAGCAATAGTTAGGTAGTGAACAATCTTAGCTCAAAGCCGTTTATTACATTATTAATGTCATAGAAAAATCTACAAAAATTAACACCTATAATAGGCACATAAAACTATAACATATCCAGAAATTGGCTTCAACAAAAAAGGGAGTAGGTCAAAATACACAATTGAAATCTATGGTAAAACTGATTTTATAAACATGGGCAGAAAACACATTTCAAACTAGCATTTAAGAAAAATATCACGAAAATAATTTTGACCTCAAATTTTTGTGACAATCTATATACATAATAATTTCTTACTACAAAAATTCATGTGACCAAACAAAATCATTTAGACACAATAAAAGTTAGAGAAACAAGAGGTTCAAAGTCCCCAAATTCACAGCCATAAAAATCTAGTTTGAAGAAAGTTTAATAACTCACAAAATACACATGATATTACTATGGAATTTTCTAGTTCACAACCTAATATAACCATGAACATTTCTACCAAATTTCATAAAAATCAAAGCACATTTGCCCCTACAACAAAGGCCATACATTTGTGTAACATACCGATCAGCAATCATAGAATAGTGAGTGGCAGAGAGAAGAAAATTCATATCCCACGTAGACAACACCAAATGACACAAAACTTGAAGCAACATCACATAGCATATACATGAGAATCATACTAAAATTTGATTGCAAACGAAAATTCCTAGATAAAAAATATAGCCATCGGATTAAAGGGAAAAATACATTTCAGGAATAACCCAAGAACGAAGTCTTACCTCAACATAATTCTTCTCAAGCTTTCCTTGAATTCACCCAAGATAAAACCCAATATTTCATTCAAATATTTGCAGGAGAATTTAGGGAGAGAATAAGGAAAAAAATATGAAAAAGAGAGAAAGAAGATGTCTGAGAGAAATTTTAGTGTGAGAGAGTGTGTGTGTGTAAATTTTTTACGTGAATGAAAAAAAATGAAAGAGGAGGTAGGTCAACTATCTCTGTAATATCAGAATTTTTTTTTCTAAAAATGTTGAAGGATCACATGTATGATAGGGATTGAAAAAGAGAAAGTCATTTGATTTAGCTCTACTTACCATATTTTAACTTTCAAAATAGGAAACCATTTCAAATAATTCAATAATCAACAAAAGTCAAACATTTTATTTCCTAAAATAAGGAAAAAGACCAAAAATATGCTAATCAATCAGAATTAATCATCCAATCAAATTAATCATCAACATCATAAATTTTAGAGAGATTTCTGCTAATTATTCATCAGTTGTCTTGGGCCTGTTGACTGTTCAGTTTGGCTTACCGAAGTCATGGGGTCTGGCCCGCCGATTAAATTCATCGGCCTGCCGTTTTATAAGGGACAATTCAGCCTACTGAACTTGAAGGATCGGCCTGCCGAACTGCTGCATACACTAAAATACAACAAAATGTTAATTGATTGCTAAATAATTTACAAACATGCAACATAAATAACATGAATATCTAGAGCACACCAATTCTATGTGACCGTCACCTACATCCCTGTGAATATGACAATCTTTCTATACTATAAAACATTCACTTTTAAAGAATCATTCGGGCGATACAATACTTATCATTGTCTAAGGCCATAAAACACATGTTGGAGGCTTCTTTGGGTTCCTCGTCATTTGAATATTTGAATTCAAGTTCATCCCATGTGGCTTCGAGAGCTTTTTATAATTTTTCTTTTTTTAAAAAAAAAATTTCCTTCTTGTTTTTCCCTTTTTCTAGTGTTGGAAAAATAGTACGCAGTGGAATTTTAAAAATTTTTATACTAGAGTATTTTTCAAAACACACTATATGCATAAATTAACCAGATCTTACTAACTTTGTAAATGTAGAAAAGCTATTGCAATTCGTGAAGAGAAGTAACGTTCTAGAAGAGCCTCAACCAATTGGTTTTTTTTGCTATTCTCTATCTACGATCAGAGTGCGTATAGGCGCATGTCTTCTAGCCTTTCCTGGTGACTCTTCTTCCAATTAATTGAGAAATACCCAAAGCTATAGTTCATGATTTATGAACAATGGCTCTCCGGGGAGTTACAGAGTCTTACTGGCAAAGTCTCCCTTTAGATTTCTCAACTGATCTAAATAATAATGAGTCTCACTCCCTTTTATATAGAGGCTGAGCCCAAGAGTCAATCCTTATCAGATAAGGCCTTGAAAATTTGAATTAAAATCAAATCAGAAACAATATTTGATAAAATTCGCGTGAAAACATGTGATTTATTTAACGCTCGGTCGGCAGCTGAACTAGTAGATTGGCTTGCCGAACTTGCTCCATTAGCAAGCCAAAGTTAAAGATCGGCCTGTTGAACTTCTAATAAAGGATCCATGCGAATCTTTATTTCCCACCCAAGATTCTTGGGATAGAGCCTCAATTTTAATTCAAATAACCCAATAGAGAAATTATCTAATTAAAACAGTCATATCTTGATAATCTCTAGGAAAATAAATATTCTTAATAATTCAACAAGTTTATCTTGAATTAATTCAAAAATTAATCCAATCGATAAACAGATATGAACTATCCGATCCTAATAATTCAACAAGTTTATCTTGAATTAATTTTTAGAAAATTAATTTAATTGATAAACAGACATGAATTTTCTGATTGTATCAAATTTTCAACCAATCTGATAATATGACACAAGTCACCAATTATTAGAAAAGCATGTCGTCTAATTACGGGATTTTTATGAGCTAACAAAGGGGATCTGATAGACTTATATAGTTCAAGCTCTCGATAATTGTGAAACCCAATATCCTAGATATACATTTCATAATTATCAACTTCAATGCTACTCCACTAAAAATTAAAGCTGCACTCTTAAACTATATAAAATTACGAAGCCTGTATAGCTAAGTCTCCATGACATATCATAATGTATCATATCCTCATAGGATTATCCATAATCAGCTTAAGGACAAGTTCTCTCTTACCTTCTTGATTATTTTTTTCTTACGTTCCATTATCTCGCCATCAAAAAACTTACCATCCATAGATGGTATACCATTTGGTTACACCAATGTATCCAAATGGTTGAGCGCTCCAGTTTTTCAATTACAAGATAACGTATATAAGAGAATATCAAGTACTCATAAAGAGGAGCTATGGATTTCATATCTATAAATAACGAGTCTACGCTATCAAGAGTCTTGCCTTCAACGTACCCGCATGCGTACCATTATTAAATATGGATGTCACCCTTTAGTACATTAAAAGATATAAGTCAAGACAACGGGCCTATTATTTGTCTTAGGATTAAGATACAATATATATGACTGTCTAAAGTGAATCAATTTGCTAAAACAGAATTATTAATCCAAATCAATTCACTTTATGTCCTAATCCAACATATCATCACCTATGACAATGTGCCAATGTTTCTATTCATGGAGTCTACCTCTAATGATCAAGACAAACTATCTCTCATTAGAGATAGATAACATAACAATCTTTGCATGAATAAAGTGCCCAACTTTATTCACTTTATTGCGGATCTTATGATTTAGATAGTCACCTTAAGAATCGTCTCTTTTCACATAATTTGTCCATCATACGCCCAATTTTTAAAGGTTTAGACTGACAGTCTTAGACTTTTGTTTGCTTAACATACGTTCAACAAATATGAACATGAAGAGGACAAGATTTGGTATATTAATAATAAATAAATTCTTTGTTGATAAAAAAGTCTCCAAAAGCATATTATATTTTTACTCCTTAGGACATAAATGTCCAACAATCTCCCACTTGCACTAAGTGAGTAAATATGACTAATCTTGCATCTCTATAGCTTCCACATGCCTCTCGAAGACTCTCTTAGTAAGTATCTTCATGAATGGATCAGCTAAATTGTCCTCTGACACGATTTTGCACACAATGACATGCCTGCCTTCTACGAAGTCCTTTATCACATGATACTTTCGATCAATATGTTTACTCTTCTTGTGAAATCTTGGTTCCTTAGCATTAGCTACCACCGCATTATTATTACAGTATAGCGATACCACCTTATCTATACCAGGAACTACCTCAAGATCCACAAGGAACTTATAGAGACATACTGCTTTTTTCGAAGCATTACTAGCTACCATATACTCGGCCTCCATCGTTGAATCTGAAGTGCAATCTTGCTTCACACTTCTCCAACTGATGGCACTGCCACCCAGAGTAAACACAAAACTTGAAGTCAATCTCCTAGAATCTAGACAGGATTTGAAATCCAAATCAGTGTATCCTAGAGGAGTTAAGTCTTCGCCCGAGTACACAAGCATATACCCTCAAGTCCTTCTTAGGTATTTGAAAACATGCTTAACCACAACCAATGGTTCGGTTCCAGATCCGTCTAAAATTGACTTACAATCTCGATCGCATAACAAATATCTAATCATGTGCAAAGCATGGCATACATGAGACTACCCATTGCCGAAGCATAAGGCACCTTTTTCATGTATTCTCTTTCTTCCTGAGACTTTGGAGAGTCTTTCTTAGAAAGAGTAATTCTAGACCTAGATAGTTGCTCATCTTTCTTAAAATCCTGCATTGCAAACCTTTTGAAAATTTTATCTATGTAGCCAGCCGAGGACAAAGCTATCATTCTATTTTTCCTATCCCAAAAAATCTGGATACCAAGAACAAAATTAGCCTCACCTAAGTCCTTCATGTTAAATTGCTTGGTCAACCATAATTTGACCTATAACAATGCCCCAACATCATTGCCAATTAACAGAATGTCATCTACATAGAACAGTAGATAAACAACCTTTCCATCCTTAATGTGTTTGCACACACATGGTTCATCCACATTTTGTGCAAACCCATAAGTTTTGATCACTTGATCAAATCTTATGTTCTAAGAACAGGAAGCTTGCTTAAGTCCATAACTTGACTTTAGAAACTTGCAAATCTTACCCTCTTGACCCTTGACCTTGAATCCGTCTGGTTGTTCCATATAAACAGACTCATCAAGATAGCCCTTTAGAAAAGTTGTCTTGACATCCATCTACTAAATCTCGTAGAAGAGAGCGACAGTTATGGACAAGAGAATCTGGATGGACTTAAGCATGGCTACAGGCAAAAAGGTTTCCTCATAAACGATTCCTTCTTTTTGTGTGTATTTCTTAGCTACCAGTCTAACCTTAAAGGTTTTGACCTTTCCATCTACTCCACTCTTCCTCTTGTAGATCCACTTATACCCTATAGGTTTTATCCCTTCAAGAAGATCCACAGGCTCCCTGACCTGGTTAGTCTCTATAGACTTCATCTCTGTGTTCATGGCCTCTGTCTAAAGTTTTGAATCAACATCCTCCATAGCCTTTGGGTAAGTGTAAGGAACCTTGTCATGTTCATCTGGATTAGTAAAGAAGGCCTCACCCTTGAACATATACCTCTCGGGTTGATGCCCAATCCTCCCACTACACCGAAGCCCTTTAGGTTGTGGTTCAAGTTTGTTTGGTTTTTCTACACCGATTGGAGTGGTTTCTACCAGAACCCCCAGAGTGATGGGATTACTCCTCAACTCCTCAAGCACCACTTTGCTTTGAGGCTTAAAGTCGTCCATGTAACTCTCCTCAAGCAAAGTTGCATTAGTTGAAACCATGACTTTATTTTCCTTTCGGTTATAAAAATTTGAATGTGCTTCCAACTTATTCGCATCCCTAAACAAGACATGAGCTAGACATCCCTATATGAAAATATGGTTTAAGGATGTCTTTTTGCCATCCACAACTCGTGAGGAGTTTTAGGAATCAATTTTAAAGGCACATTGTTCAAAAGATAACATGCGGTTTGTAGTGCATATCCCTAAAAGGACAAAGGTAATGATGAATAACTTATCATGAACCTAACCATGTCCAACAAAGTCCTATTCCTTCTCTTTGCTACACCATTCTGCTGCCAAGTGCTTGGTGCAGTCAAATGGGACAAAATCCCATTATCTAATAAGTGTCCTAAGAACTCATCAAAAAGGTATTCACCACCTTGATTGAATTAAAGTGCCCTTATGGGTCTACCCAATTGCTTTTCCACTTTAGCCCGAAACTTCTTGAACTTATCATAAGTTTCACTTTTGTGGTGTATCAAGTACACATACCCATACTTTGAGTAATTGTTAATAAAAGTGACGAAGTATTTATACCCTCCTCGTGCCTGGATGTTCATCGGTCTGCAAACATTACTATACACAAGTTCTAGAACCCTTTCGACCCTATTGCCCTTAGACCCAAATGGTTTTTCGGTCATTTTACCCTCCCAACAAGATTCATATTGTGGTATAGATTCTACTTTTAAGTGACTTAAAGGTCCATCCCTTACCAACATTTGAATCCTATTTAGGTTTATATGGCCAAGTCGTAAATGCCAAAGATAAGTCTTATTAGAGTGAGAAGTTTTAAGTCTTTTAGAGTTATTATCATTCATCTCAGCATTAAGCAGTAAGTAAAATATAGATTATTTTGCATCTATCCAGAATAGATCAAAGATTTATTTTTACAAAATTATTAAAAGAAACCAAATAGGAGTCTTTAAATAAACAAGCTATAGAAATTAAATTTCTCTTAAAGTTAGGAACACAAAAACAATCTTGCAAAATTAAATTCCTATAATTATCAAAATACAGATGGATGTCTTTTACTGCTTCAGCTACGACCAAGAATCCATCGCCCATCTGAAGCATGAAGTCTTCATGAAGTACACATTTTGTTTCTTTGAATCCCTATAAAGAAACACAAACGTGATTAGTTACTCTGGAATCTATGACCCAAATGTCATTGGCTTGCTTAACCAAACAAGTTTCTAAATACAAAAGATCACACCTACTCCTTGAGAAAGGAAGTCTTTGTTATTCTTCTTGATGTGCCCGACCTTCCTGCAGGAGAAGCACTTTAGCTTCTTCAGGTTCTTTTTCTTTTTCTTCTTGTTCTTGCCGTTTGCAGGAATAGAAGACTTCCCATTCTTGGCCCGTTGTTTCCTTCCACTCCTAGGATTGGGATTGGAACCAGAAGCAATCGCTAAGTTGGCCTCGCCACTAGTAGAAGACTTCCTGATTAGCAGTTTAAACTCCTTTAACTGTTTCATCAACTCCGTCAAGGTCATATCCCACCTATTGCTTAAATTAAATGCAGCTCTAAATAGAATGAATTCCTTAGATAGAGTCTCAAAGACTATAGTCATTTGAGTTTCAGCATCCCATTAGCTTTATTGGTTTGAGTCTCAGCGAGGTAACCCATGACCAACATCATATGCTCCTTTACAGATGTCCCCGGTCTCTGCTTATAGTTTAAGAGTTTCCAAAGTGCCCCTTGCCGCTTTGTTAAGGCCTGGCCTCCAAACATGTCTTCTAGATTATCTAAGATCTGCTTAGCAGTCTCATAATCTTCATGTTGAGCCTGCAGCACATTATTCATGTTGGCCATAACATAGCAACGAGCCTGATCATTAGCATTTTTCCAATGATCATATGCTTGGATTTGATCATTAGTGGAATCTCCTGTAGGCTAGGGAGGACAAAGTATCGTTAGCACAAATTTTAGTTTCTCAAAGGACAGGACAATGTTTAGGTTTCATTTCCAATCATTATAATTCTCTTTGGTTAATTGGTTTTTGTCAAGTATCGAAGCTAGAGCGTTTTTAAACATTTTTAATCTACAATAAAGAATCATATACCAAATATAAGCAAACATATCACAATAATTTAGTAAGATAACATAATCATGTAAAACATACAAATGTGTTTATGTGTCCAAACCTTGAAAATATCACAACCTTACAATTATAATTCCCAACTCAGAATTCAACAAGCTCCTAGGGGAGTCTTATCAAATTCAATCAGGAACACAGATCCCCTCCTGATTAATAATGCCATCTAGGACCCGTATGGTCCAGTATATATTAAGAATTGTTTCTTTGGCCATTAATTTTATTAACAGAGCTTTTAAAGGAGGTTAATAATAAAATCAACATGAGTGTATAACCATAATTTTAATATTTTATCGATGATTTATAATCACCACTTAGGGGTGTACAATAATAAATCATGTTAAAATACCTTATGCTCTTGTATATCCAACTTGGTACATGATGAAGTCCCTTCCTAAGGGTTGGAACCATCATGTGCTACCTATGGACTAACGATGGAAGCCGTAGGTCCTCTCTTCAAAAACTTTCTCCTACTCATTCTTTTGAAATCAAGGTTTTATTTTAAGAACATGCATGAACAATTTTAATGAGCGGCACTCCCTATTCTATATGACATGTTATCAATATACATGGCAAATCATATTATAATGCAGACAAGCAAAGCAATCATACAAAGCCATAAGCAAAATAATAATAAATAACCATAATATTATGGTTCTACCCTAGAGAATAGAAAATAAAGATTACAAGAGATAAATTGAAACATGTTATTGATTCTTCAACCTTGAATCTTCAAGTTGTATCCTTCTTCATGTAATGTCCATCTTAGGTCTTCAATCCTGCATAGATCAAATATTCCATATTTTTGGTCCTATCCAAATTTAATGTTTCTTAGATTTGTCCCAAAAATAAAATCAAAACTATATCAAAAATTGCACCTTTTCTGGAAAATCATAGCTTTTTGCCGACATGCTGATATGTGTGATCGGCTTATCGGTTAGACCCTTCAGCTTGCCTATATGGTAGGCTAACCTGCCACCAAAGCCACCAAATTTCTACCCTATTGACGACCTAACAAACCTGAGAGTTTGGCCTACCAATTCTGCGACCATCGACCTATTGAACTAGAGGGTTTGACATGTCGACCGAACAGAGATCACCCGTTTCAAGAAAATACAATTTTTAATGTAATTTTTTAATTTTATTTTCAACAATTCAAAACATAAAATTAGGAACTTAGGAAATACTTGGGAATGCTATCATCCATATTCTAGATTCATCTTTTTTGAATAATTATTTAATTACAAAATTTTGATAAATTTAAAATTAAATAATAATGCCTAAATAGAGATGATAGTTTGCCATCTAATTACATGAAAAACCTAAATACACATTTTAACCTCTAAGAAACCATAACCGGTATAAATTAATTAATTAATAAATAATTAAATAATAATTCAATCAACTATAATTGATTAATAAACATTCACTATATAATTATGACAACATATATAAATATATAGAAACCTAGAGTGCTAACTTTCTATAAAATTAAATTCAAGTATAGGAGAATCAAGATCACATAATTTATAAGTATAGCATGATCACAAACTTACAAATTTATGTAAAAACCCTAGCTCTGATACTAATTGTTAGAAAAATAGTATATATCAGAGTATTTTTTAAAAGACAAGTTTGACACACTATATGCATAAATTGACCAGATCTTACTAACCTTGTAAATGCAGAAAAGCTCCTGTAATTCTTGAAGAGAAGTAGCATTCTAAAAGAGCCTCAACCAATTGGTCTTCTTTGCTATTCTCTATCTACGATCGAAGTGCATATGGGTGAATGTCGTTTAGCCTATCCCGGTAACACTCCTTCCAACCACTTGAGAAATACCAAAAGCTATACTTCGTGATTTGTGAACAACAGCTCTTCGGGGAGTTATAGAGTCTCACTAGCAGAGTCTCACTCTAGATTTCTCAACTGATCTCAATAACATTGAGTCTCACTCCCCTTTATATAGAGGTTGGGCCTAAGAGTCAGTCCTTATCAGATAAGGCCTTGAAAATTCAAATCAGAATCAAATCAGAAATAATATCTAATAAAATCTACATGAAAACGCGTGATTTATTTAACGCTCGTTCGGCAAACCAAACTAACAAATCGGCCCATTGAAATTTCCATAAATGATCCTTGTGAATCTTTTTTTCCCACTTAAGATTCTTTGGATAGAGTTTCAATTTTAATTCAAATAACTCAATAGAGAAGTTATCTAATTAAAATAGTCATATCTAGATAATCTCTAGGAAAATAAATATTCTTGATAATTCAACAAGTTTATCTTGAATTAATTCAAAAAATAATCCAACCGATAAATAAACATGAATTATCCGAACTCGATAATTCAAAAAGTTTATCTTGAATTAATTTTACAAAATTAATTCAACCAATAAACAAACATGAGTTATCTAATTGTATTGAATTTTCAACCAATCTAATAATATGACACAAGTCACCAATTATTGAAAAAGCACGTCATATCATAACAGGATTTTTATGAGCTAACAAAGGGGACCTGATGGACCTATATAGTTCAAGCTCCTTGTTGATACTTACCGAGGTCCAGCGTCAGATCAACACTATGTGTGGCAGCGCACGGTGTTTAGCACTTCTCTGTTTGTCTCCGCCTGGTCTGGTAGTCTTGCAACAAGAGGAGGCACGCTTTAGAGGCAAGAAATGATCAGTAAATAGATAAGGGCTTTCCGATGCTCAAGGCAGGGGTTGCTCAGCAGAGGTTGGAAACTGGTTAGGTGGGAAGAAGCTTGCTCGCTAGAATGCAATAAATGCGTCTTATTTATAGGCTATTACTTGGACCAGGTGTTAGGTGGGTTTTGCCCACAACTTGAGTGTCACATCATGGCATGTCAAGTGGCAAATGACTAGTGTCATGTCTCTCCGCCAATGGATTGGCTCCCATCCAACGATGAGTTGTTTGCCATTTGTTAGTTAGTGATGGCAAGTAACAGTCCACTTTAGAGTGAGAATAGTTTGACCCGAGCTGGTACTCAGTCCGAGGAGGCAGCCTGATGAGGTGTAGCTCGGGGGACCTTAAGAAACACCTCAAACATGACATCCAATGTCATCAGGGTCAGTAATAAGCTCCACGTACCTTTTTATTGAGCTGTTTGGCCGACCACCTAGAGTTTGGCTCCTCAGCAGTGGCACCAAGCTTACCCTCAACAATAGCCCCCTAGTTCACCTGGTCGGTGTTCGGCCGGGTGGACTATGCCAACTGGGTGAGGTCGGCTCAAGAAGGAAGGCCAAGCGGTGTCCCAAAGTGGCAAGAAATGAAAGGTCGTGCAGATTACCTAAGGGACACATGTTGCTCTGCAATCGACTGCACTGCCTGTCAGGCAAAATGATCGCGCCTTTTTGTTTTCTGTACCCAGATTTTCTACTTGAAACGGTTATAAATAGGGCCTTTCTTCCTATCATTTTCACACGATTAAGGGCAAATTTTGCATCCATCGAGTTTTAGCTACCGAGTTGTAGTTACTAACCTATAGACTTTAAGTTTCCAAGCTTCCATAACCCGATCAGGTAATTTCCCAAGAAGCACAAAAAAATGAGTAATGTGTTAGATACACAAAATGTCAACATTTCCTGGTCAGAAAGTAGCCTAGAGGCCCAATCACCTTCCATGGTAGATGTCAAAGGTCTGTCCCCAGAGTAGGATGGGGCTGACCAGCTGGCACAAATATTAAGGGTCGACTCCCAAATGGTCCCCAAGCAAGAGTTCCTCAACCTGCTGGATAGAGAGAGCTTGATAAGGCCGGTAGGGGCGAGGACCCATATATCGGAGCAGCAACCGCCAGCTCCTCTCAAGTTATCGCCTGGGAGCGAGCTGAGCTCGAGGGAGTAGCTGATGTACCCAGCACTTTCGGTCGAGATTTCGAGGCTTCTATCCCAATAGTGGGCAGAGTAACTATCGACCTCTCCGATGAGGAGCGAGGAGGCAGGGCCAGTCGAGAGCCCCTAAAGGACGAAAAGGTCAAAGTCACTCGAGTCCTAGGAGTGACACCCTATCGGATCACTAGGTCAGGGTATACGTTGGTAGCGGCCTATACCAGCGCGATGATGGAAGCTCAGTTAGAGGACTTATGCGTCGAGTTCGACATCTCGGATGACGTCATCCTTATTGTGCCCAAGGAAAATGACTCTCCTTTAACTCCATTGGAGGGGTGTATCACTTTATATGCGAAGTTCTTTCGAGTTGGAATGTGCCTGCCATTCCATCCTTTTCTTCACCGGGCACTCAACGACCTCAATATGTGCCTGGCATAGCTTAACCCGAATAGTTACAAGTCACTGATCGGGATGTATATATTATGGAGGTACTACCGGCCTACAAAAATGCCATGGGAGGCGTTCAAACAAGTGTATAAGATGAAGAAGCTTCCCCAGCAGTCTGGTTGGTAGCTCCAGATTGAAAGTTGGCCCTGAGTTTTTTTTTAGCATGCCGACCTAGTTCTGACTTAGGATGATTTTGTCTGCAAAAATGTCTTCGAGGCCGAGCACTGCGGATGAGAGGCGAGCCCTCATGGAAAGCCTCCAAAAGCAGAAGGGGAAGGCCGTGGTGATCGAGAAGAAGTGAAAGAGAACTCCGAGGATAGAGCTTCCTCCGCGGCTCAAACAGCAACCCACAACAGTCCAAGAACAGCCTCCTCAGCTGACGAGGACTAAGGCTTCGTCGAGCGAGACTCCTCCGACTACGTCACTAACATGGTGCCCTCCTTAGAACATACACCCAGGAGGCGTGTAAACTACCGCCGGCGCATCCTCGACCACCTCGGGGATGCCATCCCCCAGCAGGATTTCTTGGCGGGTCTTGGAGGAGAGGATTTTAAGGGCCTATCTGAGGTTGCCTTCCGCTCAACTACCAAGGTAAATACTTGCTCCCCTAAGCTTCCCTTTTTTTCCTGTTCTTTTTGACACACGCTGATGGTCGTGTTTTCCTCTAAACAAGTGCCTTCGTGCATATGGCTTATGCTACCGGGTTGAAGGAATTCAACCTTCAAAAGGAGACGCACAAGAAGACCTTCCTCAGGTGAAAGGGAGTTGAGAAGGAGCTCAGTGAGAAAATCACTGAGCTTAATCAAATCAAGGTGTCCCTTTCTCAAGTCAAGGAAGAGTCGAGGAAGGCGAAGGAAGAGGCCGACTAGGCTAAGGCCGAGGTCAAGGATTCGAGGAAAGCTACCGAGCTGGCCAAGAATGAGGCCATGTTGCTTAGGGGCCAGCGAGAGGCCTCTTAGGCAAAAAATAGGCATTTTTGGAGGAGCTCCCTGACCGACTCACCCAAACTATGGAGGAGTTCAAGGCGTCCCCAGAGTACATCGACTACTACTACTTCAGTTGGGCCGATCTCTAGGATTATTTGATCCAGAAGCATCCTGAGGCTATAGGCTTTGACTGGTCACTCATAGTTGAGCTTGAGTAGGGTGTAGCTCAGCAGCCAACGGAGGAAGAGGTCATCGAACTGGACAGCGATGATGACAGGGACGAGCAAGACGTCGGCGACGGCGAAGGTGAAGACAATGCTGGGGATGGGGCCTAGACTTAATTTGTTTCTTTTTTGTTCTTGTTTTTTGTACCCAGGCTTAGGAGGTGCTTGGTCAACTGTACCTCCCCACCACTCTTTTGATGAATTTTATTTTTTTTTCTGAGTTCATCGCTTCTTGGATACTTATATGTTTCATTTTTAACATTTTCCAAGTATGATTGTTCTCGGATAAGTATTTTCATTTTTTAGGGTGGAGAGTTTCTCAGGAGCATAGTTTAACCCTTGCTTCACTTAGTTAGCTTAGGTATCTCAGCTTCGGAGTTGATTAGGAAATTCGAACCATGTTGGATGCTCCTTAGAAAGAGCATTCCTAGACTATAGCTTTTCGAAATCCTTTTTTCAATCCTACTATCGCCAAGTTAAATGCCTCGGTAATGTCCGAGTTAATCCGAGTAGGGGACCCCCTTTTCTTAGTTGGGCAGAGCATAGCACCCCTGTTTCTCGATTGGGCAGAGCACAGCAGCATGTGATTACCCATACCCTGTCGCCCCCTAGATTTGTTTAAGTTGATGGAAACTTGTACAAGTCTAATGGTGGTTGGGCAATTATTATGCTAGGGCAACTCTTTATGGGTAGTCTGTTTAGCAACAGACTTATGGTCGGCTGATCGCCAATCAGCCCCCTAGTCTAGTTAATTAGGATGACTCTCCCTCTTCGAGAGTTGTAGTCTGGTCCTTTGGGCTAGAGTTACGTTATCCCTGTTCAGGATTTGTTTTGTTCCTTAAACATGTATTGCTCGATGGAACAGTGTGGGAATTTACATTTCATTGATGTTTTGTATTTACATTTTAGTCCTATTCAATAGTTCTAGTTACAAAAAGAATATAGCCAGAGGTCAAAAAGTATTTATGGCTCGGAATTTCAAGGATGACCGAGCAAATTGCCCTCTATATCAGATAGTTGGTAAGTGCCTGGCTTGACAATTTCAATGACGTTGTACGACCTGTCCCATTTTGGACCAAAGGATCCCACCCCGGGCTGCGAAACTATGACTTTCTTGAGTACCAATCTTCGACCTTGAAGCTTCTCGGTTGTACCCTCTTGTTGTAATACCGTGCCACGACTTGATTCCGAGCTATGTTACGGATTGCCGCTTGGTTTCTCTTTTCCTCAAGCAAGTCGAGCTCGGACAACATGACCTCGGTATTTCAGATCTCATCATAATGCTCGATCCTAAAGTTGGGCAATCCAACCTTTACCGGGATGACTGCCTCTACTCTGTACACAAGCAAGAAAGGAGTCTCTCTGGTTGCTATCCAGGTATTTGTTTGGTATGCCTAGATAACCTTTGGGAGCTCGTTAATCCATGCCCATTTGAGGCTGTCGAGCTTTTTCTTCAAGTTATCCTTAATTGTCTTGTTGATAGCTTCTACCTACCAGTTGCTTTGTGAGTAGCTCGGTGAGGAGAAGACTTTCTTGATGCCAAGCTGTTCACATAGACGGAGGAGACTTGAAGATTCAAATTGTTTGGCATTGTCAATGACGATGGTATGCTAGATTCCAAACCGACAAATGATGTTTTTCCATACGAAGTTGGTACACTTTGCCTCAGTCATATTGGTGCACGGTTCTACTTTAACCCACTTGGTGAGGTAGTCAATCGCCACGATGCAATACTTGAATTGAGATCGAGCTTGAAGGAAGGGCCTGATCTGATCAATGGCCCACTTAGCAAAGGGCCACGATGAAGTAACTGAGGTGAGTGGCTCGACATGATGTCCGGGCACCCTTGCAAATTACTGGCATTTGATGCATTTCTACACAAAATCCTTGTAATCCTGTTCCATGGTCGGCCAATAGTAGCCTTGCCAGAGGCACTTTTGGGCCAAAGATTGCCCCCCATAATGGTTTCTGCATAGGCCCTCGTGGATCTCTTTCATTAGATACTCGGCCTCTTTGGGCCCTACACACTTTAGGCATAGTGTGGTGTAGCCTCGTCGATATAATTTCCCATCGATCATCGAATACCAGGCCAAGCTATTGCGAATCTAACATGCCTTTTCTTGTTTGCTGGGCAATTCAATCGTGGTTAGGTATCGGATGATCGGGTCCATCCATGTGGTCACAGGTTCTTCTGTTACGCATGCTACTTCTTTGTTTATGCTCGGTTCAGCTAACCTTTCAATTGGGACTAAAACTAGGTCACTATCACTGAGACCAGAGGCGAGCCGAGCAAGTGCGTTAGCTTTTGAGTTTTCTAATTTGGGGATCTATTTGAACTAGTAAGACTTAAATTGTTCGAGTAGCAGCTTAACCTCTTATAAATATATGGCCATTGGCTCTGTTCAGGCCTGAAATACTCTAGTAACTTGTTGAACAACTAGTATCAAGTCACTATGGACAATAATACGATCCACCCCAAGATCTCTAGTAATCCGAAGCTCGGCTAAGAGTGCCTCGTACTCTGCCTCGTTGTTCGAGGCCTTGAAGTCAAACCTGGGTGCGTAAATCACTTTGTATCCATCTGGGCTTATCAATAACAGCCCGATGCTTGAGCCTTCTACTCAGGAAGATCCATCTACAAAAAGTTTTCGTTCTGGTTCTAACGTGACGTGACTATTACTGCAACTAGGGGCGTCTGGCACATCCATAGGTGCTTTTTCAGCCAGTGGCGTGCCTTACTAGGCATCGGTAAATTCGACGATACAGTCTACGAGGGCTTAAGCCTTGATGGCCGTCCTTGGCACAAAGTGGACATCGTATTGGCTAAGCTCTACCGACCATTTGGCCATCCAACCTGATATTTCTAGGCTCTGAAGAACTTACCGGAGAGGGAACTTGGTTGGGACTTTTATAGTGTGGCCTTGGAAGTAGGGTTGTAGCTTCCGAGCAAAAGTGACCAATGCAAAGGCCAACTTCTCCATTGGTGGGTACCACTCCTCGACACCCTGGAATGCATGGCTTGTATAATAGACTGGCTTTTAGACTCCGTCTTCTTCTCAAACGAGGACCGAGCTTACAGCTCTCTCAGACACGGCTAGCTAGGTGGACAATATATCTCCCGGCAAAGGTTTGGATAGGAATGAGGGTGTGGCTAAATACCTTTTCAGATTCTAGAAGGCTTCTTCACACTCCCTACTCAACTCAAACTTCCCCTTAAGTGCCTTAAAAAATGGATCGGTAGCTCGGGAGACAAATCTAGAGAGAGCCGTAATCATGCCGGTGAGTTTCTGCATTTCTTTTATAGTCCAAGGTGAGGGCATGTCTATAACTGCTTGGACCTATGAACATGTCCCGAAACTCGGTAAAGAGCCCCTCGAGGTTGGCTCGAATCTCAGGTCGCAGCTGCGATTTGAGTTGGATAGTGCACTCTAGATGCTCAGGGTCCAAGCTAAACGACACCAAATCCTCGACCGGGGTGGCTTTTACCTTTTCCTCAGGAAGTCAGGGGTCAAGATCGGACAACATCTTGGGTAGTAGATGTAACGCCCGCCTAATTTGATGTAACAGATAATGTTTGGTTAATGACGATGTTAATGTTATATTAATGATGATGTTAAGTGATATACTCATGATAAGTGCTATGATATATGATAAATGGTGCTAACCATTTTATTTTAAGTGTTATGACAGGTGACGCTGGCGTGGATTTGATGTGCTCAAATGTTCATGTCATTAATGTTATGTGTTTAATTATATTTTTTTTTGGACAATTATATGTTATGAATGAATTTTGAGTGTTAAGGTAGTTGGGCAGGCCGGACTATTAAGTTCGGCAGGCCGAAATGATGTTCTCTGAACGGCAAGCCGATGGTATATCATCGGTAGGCCGGACTTTTGAGATCGACAGGCCGATGACAGCTGACAAGTAATCAGCAGAAATTTTACAAAATTGTGATAAAGTTGAATTTATTTATGGACGTTTTATTCTGATTAAGTAACATAATTATGGTATGATTTCTTTAATTTTGGTAATGAAACATTTGACTTTTGAATTTATTGAATTTAATGGATAAGTTTTCCCGTTTTACAAAAGTGAAATATGGCAACTCGATCCGTTCTTGGAAGTTCTGATTTTTTTCCCCTTAATCTCCTCTTTCCTACACGAATTTTTGGCCCCCAATTA
>CAMOHE010036087.1:0-16294 GCA_946598075.1 Artocarpus hirsutus
AAAACTTTTACAATTATTGGAAATTTTCTAAAGTAAAGTGCTGAAGAAGAAAATATGGTAAGAGGATAATATGAGCACAACAAGGTAACAAATAAACAGCGATTAAGTAAAGAATAAGGATAAGAGATGCAAACGCTATTTATAGTGGTTCGGCAAAAATGCCTACGTCCACTGTCGCCAAGCTAAACTCCCTTGCTTGACCTCTTGTACTATTAGACCGTCTTTTCGGCACGATCACTCCTTTATACAACTAGTGACTTGCTCAACCCAAGGCTCACCACACCTTCTTACAATGTAACAATTTTCCCGGAGATTGCCCAACCAAGAATTCCCCAAATTTACAAGGCTTTGGAAACCCAACAATGAAAGTAAGTGGTTGTAATTTTACACTCACAAAAATATACACTCCAAAACAAAAGGATGAAAATACAATAGTGGTATGTGTTTGGAGGTGTGAGTAATTCTCAAGGTAAATATGAAACAAGTTTGGCTCAAGAGAATATGTGTGTGTAATGAATGCTTAAGAACAATGTAGAGTAATATCAAATTTCACTTCAATTCATTCATTAATTAATGCACATTGAATGGATGGGTATTTATAGCTTCCTAGTGCTTAGAAACATCTGAACACATCAATTTTGAGTCAATCTAGCCGTTACAAACAGAGTTCCAACGGTCAAAAAAATAGCTGTTACAGACAGTTCGGCAGGCCGGAATATAAGTTCGGCAGGCCGAACATGAATCACCGGCAGGCCGAAGCCAATTCTTCGGCAGGCCGACAGAGCCTCTGCAGATGGGGGGGTTTAACATCCCCAGATCGGCAGGCCGAAGCAGGGTGTTCGGCAGGCCGATATTCGGAACTTCGGCAGGCCGAAGATACCATCGGCAGGCCGTCAGAGCCTCTGCAGATGGGGGGGTTAAAAATCCTCAGATCGGCAGGCCGAAGCAGGGTTTTCGGCAGGCCGATCATCTTCGGCAGGCCGACCAAATTTGGTCGGCAGGCCGATCTGCCTTAGGCCAAAAAAGCCTATGTGACCTGTTTTTGAAACTAATTTTACATCAACATGTTTAAGCACTTCTAAGACAGTATGAGCCATTATTATTACATGCAATTTGAATTTAAAACATTATCAAATGCAAGTATGCAATGTGAGATTAAAAAAATATTTTGCACAAATAATAAAAATTGTATTTGTTATCATCAAAAGAATATTAAAAGCTTTGAGAAACCTTGGAGCCAACATAACTAACCATTCATACAAACCATATTTCGTTTTAAATGCAGTTTTCCACTCATCACCTTCCTTCATCCTAATTTGGTGATATCCACTCTTAAGATCAATCTTGGTAAAAACACAAGAACCATGCAATTCATCCAGCATATCATCTAGTCTAGGAATGGGATGACAATACTTTACTGTAATGTTGTTGATGGCTTGGCAATCTACACACATTCTCCATGTCCCATTCTTCTTAGGCACTAGTAACACCGGAACCGCACAAGGACTCATGCTTTCACGCACATATCCCTTCTCCAATAACTCACCTACTTGCCTTTGAAGTTCTCGTCTCCTCTGGATTACTCCTATAGGCAGGTCGATTTGGAATTGAAGAACCAGGTATGAAGTCAATTTGATGCTCAATTCCCCGAATTGGAGGTAAGCCAGGAGGCAACTCTTCAGGAAATACATCCTTGAACTTCTGCAAAAGGGAAACAACATTGCTCGGCAAAGACCCAGCAAGATCATTAGTGTTTAAAAAGGCCTCCTTGTACATTAGTACTATAAGGGGCTAATGAGAAATTAAAGCTCTCTTGATCTCACTTTTCTTTGCAATAAAATTGTATTTTTCTTCTCTTTCACACATTAAGGTCGAACTCTCTCCTTTCTCTTTTTCTCTCTTATTTTTCACACTCTCTTTTTCTCTCCTCTCTTTTTCTTTTCTCTTATGTTCAGCCTCCCTCTCTTTCTCTTTTCTTTTTTCACTCGCTCTTTGTATTTTTAATTGATCTTCAAGAACTTGTTTTGGAGTTAGTGGTACAAGTGACATTGGCTGTTTATTCATGGTAAAAGAGTACCTATTGGTGAAACCATCATGTGTGGTTCGTCGATCAAACTGCCATGGCTTTCCCAACAAGAGGTGACATGCTTACATGGGGACAACATCACAAAGCACCTTGTCCTCATACTTTCCAATAGAAAATGCCACCATCACCTGTTTAGTAACCTTGATCTCACCACTATCATTCAGCCATTGAAGCCGATATGGCCTTGGATGCTTCAAGGTAGGTAACGCCAATTTCTCCACTAACTCGGTGCTGGCCACATTTGTGCAACTTCATCCATCTATTATCACATTACAAACCTTGTTATTCACAAAACACCATGTATGAAAGAAATTCTCTCGCTGATTATTCTCTTCTTCTTTAGACTATGCACTAAGAGCTCATCTTGCCACTAATGACTCTCCAACTACATCACACTCCCCTTCATAGACATCTTCGAGAGGTGGCATGTCATCTACTTCTTCTTCTTCTTGATCCTCTAAAACAATATCTCCTTGAGCTGTAATCACCATTACTCTCTTGTTTGGACATTCGCGAGATATGTGACCCCTGCCTTGACATTTAAAGCACTTAATGTCATGACTTTTTAAGGTAGGAAATTCAGTGTTACCTTGTTTAGGTGTAGCAACTTGTTTGGCATCCTTAGAGGGTTCGATCTTTGGCTTGTTTGTTGGAAATTCTTCCCGTTTAGGGGCTAGTCTCCATGTGTTTGAGGTAGCCGTGTTAGATCCCCTCCTAGCAATGTTTCTTCACTTAAATTGCTGCCCCACTTTGATGGCTTGGTGCACCATATCTGTCAGCTCCACATAATGTTGCATTTCTACCACATCTACAATCTCACGGTTTAAACCATGCAAGAACCTAGCCATAGTGGCCTCCCGGTCCTCCACTACATTTGTGCGGATCATGGCGACCTCTATCTCTTTATGATATTCATCAATAGTCCTATGACCTTGTGTGAGGCGTTGGAGCTTGTTGTACAACTCCCTATGGTAGTAACTCAGAATGAATCGTCTGCGCATGATTGCTTTCATTTCCTCCGATGTCTCAACAGTTCGCTCTCCGTTTCTTCTTCTATCCTTCAACAACCGATCCCACCAAACAATAGCATAGTCAGTGAATTCAATTGCAGCGAGTTTTACCTTTTTCAACTCAAAGTAATTGTGGCAATCGAAGACCATCTCCATCCTCTTCTCCCACTCTAGATACACCTCAGGATCATTTTTCCCTTGGAAGGATGGAATCTTCACCTTGATGCTTCCTAAGTTATCATCCGCCTCTGCCTATTTAGCCTATCTTCTCTATTCCCTAAACCACGCATAAACCTGCCCTGGTTATTAGGTGGAATATCAAACTCTTCCTAGTCATCATCATCCTTTATATCCCCCCATTGTTCACCATGGTGTACATGTCCTGGTTGCCTAATGGGGTTATTTTGGTGTTGTCCCCTCTTCCAACCTATCTATTCTCTCATGTAAAGGTTTCAATTCAGCTCTCATCATCCGTCTCAATTCCCCCATCAAAGCTTGTAACTGTAGGTTCAGAATAATTCGTTGTTGGACCTCTTCAGTTGAATTATCTTTTGGATTGTGAGACATGTTTAAAGTCTGCAAGAAAAGGTTAGGAATCTCACAAGCACTCCCTCACGTGTTTCACTCAAGAATGATTGTGAGTGAATGATTCGCTCACACTTGTGTTTCACTCAAATTGGCTCTTAACTTGATGTTCTCAATGCTCTTGCCTTTTTCCACTCATTGTGACTTCTCAAATTCTTAATCAGACTCAAGAAACACACAAGATTCAAGCAGCAATTCAAACAAACTAGACTCTACCCAAACAACCCACAAGATTTGACATGCAATTCATAGAATGGCAAACGAAGACTCAATAACAAAGATGCTAAATCACAAGAACGTGTAAAATGAATAGCTAAATTTTTAATTAATTAATTAATTTATTTATTTTTTGCTATGGAGTAAAGTGTGTTCTGGGCTTATAAAACCTTATAGAGGTGAAAACAAATAAAAAAATTTATGATAGGTCTCCAGACTTTTTTTTTTTTTTGGATCCTCTTGTTTTTTTCTTTCCCTTGTTTTTCTTTCTTTCTTTTTTTTTTATCTTTTCGGATCCTTTTTTTTTTTTTTGGTTAAACTAGAATCAACACACAAATGAGAAGATGTGCACAAATAAATAAGAAACAAACAGAAACAACCGAATTTCAAATCAAACAGAAACTAACACAAGTATTCAAGCAAATGGAATTGGCAAAAATTCGAACAAGGAGAAAACAAAAGAAGAAAAGAGTTTGGCCAAAAAATTCAAACCTTAAACTAGATTTTTTTTAGGACTCTAAATTCAACTAAACAAGAACAAGAACATAAAATAAAGGATAGTCAAACTTGCCTTGGAACCTAAGCTTTGATACCAACTAATATGAACCCCGCCGACTAACGCGACAAGACTCGACACCAAATCTGGAATCAAACTCCTAATCCCTTAAGACACACGTTTGTTGAGCCTTGACTCGTAATCTAGAGAGACACGAACCAAGAACCACAGATAGAAAGACGCCACACCTAGAATTTGCAAGAATACTTAAACTCTAGATGATAAGTCAGTTTATTGAACGCCACAAGATTAATCTTGATAAGTTCAAAGAGTCTTCTCAAGAAAATAAAAAGAACGCAAGAAAGTCTCACCAAAATCATGAATATTGATCTGATTGATTAAAAATTAGAATAACAAAGTGTTTACAATTATATAGGAATGATTTTTCAGCACAAAAGAATCGCTAATCGAATGTTGACTTAGAAAATCCCTTAATTGGCGCTTTCCCATGTGAAATTAAGCCCTAAAAATCTGACTTTGCTAGCTGTTATCTAATAGAAATAACATAAAAGGAAAGTAGATAATTTTATCCCTTAAAATGCACCTAACCTAATCTAGAAAAAAGGAAAATATCCAAGTTTATTTTCTTGCCTAACAAAATCGAGTTTGGCAACTAAGAAATCACAAAAATTACATTAGAAAAATAATTTGATGACGAGACTCGAACTTGATGATATCGCACCCACGTGTCGATCCAAAATAGAAAGGTTTCCCAAAATTATAAGTTTGCCCCACAATTTACTGGAATCATGCACCACCATCAATGTGAATCTCCTAGAACCTTAATCATAGTGACTAGGCTCTCTTGTGATTGATTTGGGCCCATACTGGGGCTCCATTTTTGTGACATGTCATAAACTTGTTGAATGAGCCTGTTCAATGCTTCCTTGAATCGCTTGGCCTTAGATCTTGTGATTGGACCACTTGAATGGCTTAAAGGATCACGAACATGGCTCCTAACTTGTACAGCTCCACTGCTTGCATTAGTTCGTGAGGTCAGGGTGTTGTGTCTGTCGACAATTAAACATCCCCAACCTTACAAATTGCAATAGCTCAATGATAGTGGTGAGGTAAGGGTGAATAAACAAGTATTAGTTTCTTTTCACATTGAAAAATATGAAGATGAAGTTTTGTGTGATGTAGTCCCAATGTAAGCCGGACACTTGTTATTAGGTAGACCATGGCAATTCGATCGATGAGTTAAGCATGATGGATTCACCGACAAGTATTCATTTGAGCATAATCAAAGGAAAATCACTTTAGTTCTTTTAACATCAAAACAAGTTTAAGAAGATCAAGTGAGGTTACAAAAAGAGAGTGATCAAAAGAAAATAAATTAAAATCAAAAAGAAAAAGAGAGAAAGGCCGAGAAAATAAAGAAAGAAAAAAGAAAGAGGGATTTAGAAAATTGAGAGAGAAAAAAAGAGAGTAGATTTGATCAATGAAAAAAAAGCAGAGAGAAAAACAAATTTTATGCAAAAACGAGTGAAATTAAAAGATTAATGTTTTTAAACCAGCCAATTATTGTACTTTTGTATAAAGAGGCGTTTTTAAACACTAACCAACTTGATGCATCTTTGTGATGAGTACACACATAATACATAGAGTACAGATGCAATTCAAGTTCCAATTGGGCTGGTTACAAGGGCTAGAGCTAGAAGGTTCAAAGGAACTAGAGTGATTTTCCTTTGATTAAACTCAAATGAATATTTGTTGGTAAATCCATCATGCTTAACGCGCTGATCAAATTGCTATGGCTTGCTTAATTGACAAATGTCTAGCTTGCATTGGGACTACATCACACTAAACTTCATCTTCATATTTTCCAATGCAAAAGGAAACTAACACTTGTTTATTTGCCCTTACCTCACCACTATCATTAAGCCATTGCAGCTTATGAGGCTGGGGATGTATAACTGTAGGCAGTCCTAATTTCTCCACCATAGTAGTGCTAGCAACGTTAGTACAACTATCTCTATCAATGATCACACTACATACCTTGTATGTGGTAGTATGAAAGATGTTCACCCTTGCATTTCATCATTTTCTTTGATTTGCATACTTAAAGCTCTCCAATCAACCAACATCTCATCTTAGGCAACATATTCCTCTTCATCCACATCCTCCAACAATGGCATAGAATCGGCATCATCTTTATCCTTCGACTCAAATTCACCATTGTCTCTCAATATCATTACTCTTTTGTTTTGACATTGGCTCACTATGTGATGAGGGCATCGGTAGCACAAGCAAGAGCATAAGGGAAGAGACATATTTAGATCCAATTCAAGTTCCCATTGGTCCGGTTACGAGAGCTTGTGAGAAGAAATTCAAAGAAATGCTTATTGGGCTGATTCAAGCATCTTGGGCTCAAGCTATCGCATGGAGGCCCATTGAGGGAATTGCATGTGACATCCAGACCAACAAATGCGTGATTCAAGTTCTAGAAGGGACCAAATAATCCTATGGCTGCAAATAATCTAGCTACTTTCCATTTCGGTTACTTTCCCAATTTGAGGCGACAAGTGGCGAGAAGAATCAGCTAATTGCCTGATTATTGTCTAGTTTCCTTTTCTTTTACAAAACATGCGTTTACTTTTATATTATTGTAAGGCTTTTAATCCATTTAGGAAACTTACTTTATTTGCTTTAGATTGAGAATCTTTTTTGGCTGGTAATTGATTTGCCCAAAATTCCATGGGCAATTAGGAGCTCAAAATTTGCAAAGGGGAACCACTATATATTGTAACGAATTTCATTCAATAAGAATATAAGTTTTACACACAATTTGAGGTTTAATTCTCTTCGGTTCCTAAACAAACTATTCAAACTTATCGGAAGATTCCGTGGCGTTCAAAGGCTTATCAATCAGTCCGTCCATAACTGATTGTGGCGTCCTCACATACCAAGGTTCGTGCTTCTTGTTAGGCATCGGGTTGCGGTTCCATACTAAACTGATTTGGAATTCGATCTTGGAGACCAATTTTGGTTAGGGTCGCGTCAGTTCTTGGCGTGGTTTGTATCATAGTGTGTGTCTTTTGATGTGCCAAAAGGGGACATCATGATTTGATGATGGTCCGCATACTGGTACATTGGTAATATGACTATTGATTGATATAGACATGTTATTCATAGATATGATCTATAGCTCTTTTGTAAAGTTAATGATATTCTCTTATAGGCATTATCTTGTGATTTGAAGACTAAAATGCTCAACTGTTTGAATACATAGGTGTAACCGAATGGTATACTATTTATAAATAGTAAGTATTCTAATGGTGAGATAATGAAACATAAGATAAAATAATCGAAAAGGTAAAACAGAATTTATTCTTAAGTCGATTATGAATATCCTATAGGGATGTTACACATTATGATATATAATGGACGATTAGCTTATTGAGACTTCGTAATTTTATATAGTTTGATAGTACAGCTTAATGCTTTTAATGGAGTAGTGTTAGAGTTGATAATTATAAAATATTGGTATCTGGGATATATTATTTTATAATTATATGAGCTTGATCTATATATGTCTATCAGGTCCCCTTTGCTAGCTTATAATAATTCCTGTAATGATACGTCATGTTTTTCTTATATATTGGTGACTTATGTTAATTATTAGATTGGCTAAAAATTTGATAGATTGGATTTAATAATTCATATTAGTTTATTGGTTGAATTAATTTTGTGAATTAATTCAAGATAAACATGTTGAATTAGTTGGATAATATTTTATTTGATATGAGATTATCTGTATATGACTGTTTTAATCAAATAACTTCTCTTTTGGGTTCTTTGAATTAAAACTAAGGCTCTCTCTAAGATTCCCATGTGAAATAAGATAGTCTAAGATTTCCAAATTAGCTCTCGATCGGCAGGTGGGTGGACCAATTCGATAGGCCGATCTCCTAGACTGGAGGTCAAACATGCGATAATCTTGTTACGTGTTTTTTATGCGTTTTTGATCAGAAATTGATCCAGACTTGAATTTTGATGCCTAATCTGATAGGGATTGACCCTAAATTTGACCACTATATAAAGGGAACTATTTTTCATTATTCCTTAGATCATTTGAGAAGTAGAGAGTGAGTACTCTAGTGTGAGCAACTCTGAAATTCCTAGAGAGCTATTTTTCAACATTTAGAACTTTAGCTTTAGGTTTTCTCAAGTGGTTAGAAGGAGAGTCACCGGAGAAGAAACTATATGACATGTAACCACCTGCACTCCAATCGTAGATAGAGAATAGCGGGAAGACCAGTTGATTGAGGTTCTTCCAAAAGGTTCTTCTCTAGTTAGAGTTTTCTACCATCTTTGGTATATAAAAGAGAAACATAAGATCTGTTATTAATTTGTGTACTTAGCATGACAAACTTGTTATTTGGAAAAGACTGATTCAAAAATTTTAAAATTTCGCTACGTATTGTTTTACATCATCTGAAACCAACAATGATCTTTTTGTATATATGCTAACCAATCTTGATCTTGTATGTTAGGATTATATTCTATTAGGGTGTTTGGGAGAGTAGATTAAGCCATCAGTTTTAGTTTGAGAACTGTGACATGTGAAAGCTTTACACTGTAGCTTTTTATTATAACATATGAGAGTTTTACACTATTTATAGTTCAAACTATTAGTTTGAAAAACTCTTCCAAACACCTTATATAATTAGAATTCACAACTAAGATAAGTTGATAGTTCTCTAAGATTGAAATCCACCTTATTTAATTGACTATTATTTGTCATAGAAATTGGAGAGTGTTTTGACTTTATCTTAAAAAATATTCCAAAATTGTTTATTCGATTCACGCTTAAGGGTGTGTTTAGAAACCAAGTTAGAACTCGAATATTGTAGCATGTGACAGTTTTATATTATAGCAACTTTTTGCTTTTTTATTGTAGCATGTGAGAACTTTATAATGTAACAGTTGGAACTTATTATTTCCAAGTAATATTGCCAAACTAAGCCTAAAAAACTAGAAGGAAAACTGAAGATGTTGACATAATGTGTGTGTGTGTTTAATTACCAAACAATATTATGTTTATATAATATAATAGCATTATGTTAAGTTTTTTTTCCCTTTTCCTTTTCTTATTAAGTAAATTCTAGAGTATTTGGACCATTGGATGTATTTGGTCTTGTCTATAAGGCTTTTCAAAAAGTTATTTTTTAAAAGAATTTAAGGGGATAAGATTATATTTTAAACTTTTTGGTGGAGTTTTGTGTAATTTGGTATATATAAATATAATTGTAGGAGTTAAAGGTAGCGCTTTACTTCAAAATTTTTGTTCAATTATTACCATATATAATTTTAAAAAGGGTTAAATTTTATGAATTTTTAATAAGTTTGCACTATTGTTATAGAAATTTTATAATATTAATTTTTAATCTGAAAACAGTTTTGAATTTGTTATATTTGTTTATGTTTGCATCTCTATGGTTGGAGGTGTAAATGCTATTAATGTTTGACTTCAAGGACGTGTGTTTGGAAGAGTTGTGTGTCTCTTCGTTTTCTTCTTCTTAGAACTTAGTATATGTTTTATCCCTCTAAACGTTTCAATAGAATTTGCTGATGGTTCTAATCTATAGGGTTGACTTACTATATGTATTATGGTCATTCGCGTTTGAATTAGTGTTTATACTATTTTAGTATGGAATACAATTACCTTTTTTAAATAATAATAATGATGATGATGATTTTTTGTAGTCAAATTACCCTTTTTCTTTTACAACCCAAAATCAGAGTCAATGGCAAATCTGTTAACTTTTTGAAATACAAGGTTCTTGTAAAACTTCATAATTTCCCAAAAAGTGTCAAATTCCATTTCAACCTATAAACCTATTATAATGTATTCACCTATTAAAAGTGAGTTTAAATATACAATGTCATAAAAGGGTAGTTCATCATGGATGGTCCATTCTCATCATACAACTTTTAGCATACTTTCAATACAAAATAGAAATTCTATCTGAATCTGGTCCTATTAAATATACAAAATACTTGGGGGAATAATTAAAATACAATGGTCCTCTTGGAAATATTGTCAAGGAAATCAGTCACAAGCTTCTCATTCCTAAATAAAAAAATTGATATAAATGTAAAAAAAATGGGTTATTTACCTTTTTGTATCTTGCATTCTGAGTTTATTCATAGAGTACTTCTATTTCATCAAATTTATACTTAGATTAAATTTTGATGCAAAAATTTATATATTCTCTTATTAAAAATTAATTTTGACCTAAATAATAAAAATAACCTTGAATACAAAGAAAAAATAAAAAAATCTAAATGTTAAAAAAACCCTAACCTTTACTCTAGCCAAACCACTATCATCTGCCGCCCACTTTTGTTACCACACCCTTATCGTCTCGCTCGCACCTCAGCCCATCTCAGCTTTTTCCCATCCCAGCTAACCTCCCCCCACCAAGGAGGAAAATATTTCTGAGATATGGCTTTTGATGTCATTGTCGTTGTCTCCAAAATCTGCACCTCTTTCTCCTCTGTCCAAAAAAAGGAAAAAAAAAGCAAAAATCATGTTGTACTACTCTGTAGAGAGGACACCATTGAAAGCTTCACTGAGTTTGATCTTACATTGTATGATGATAGATTCGACCTCTGCTTGTGACAGCCATCTTTCCTATAGGCAAAAAAGGCTTAGAAGAGGTAAGTTGTGCAGTCTCATGTTGCCTGAGAATGGTCATAAGTGATGATTCATAAATGAAGACACAATCTTCTAATGGTATGAGAACTTTTTGGGTGAAATCCAACAGCAAAACTATAAGGGCTTTGGCCCAAGGCAGCTGATTTCATACCAAGTAGAGGTGCCGATCGTTACACTACTTCACCTAAGGCCATGCATCCTCGCTTTGATAAGACCTACTACCTTCTCCGATTTGACAACTTTAACTACGATTGCTCCTAATTCTCCTCCTTTGTCAAGCTCATCACCTACGCTGACCACGTGCTCGAGAATGGCTACCGCCCTTGTCCCCAAACCCTCCTATAGTGGGTTTGAGTATAGATCTAGGTCAGTCAGATGAACAAAGTTTGTAGTATGGATATGGAAATGAAAGGAGGACTGAATACAACAGCCCTCAAGGAGAGTATGGATCTAGTTATGATTGAAAGAATGAGTATAAAAGCTCCGATCTAGTCATGTTTTTATTTTTTTTGAAGATTTTTTAGTCCTTGTGTTTAAGGGGTATTTTGGACATTTTGAGGTCAAAACTAAATTTTGACTAAGAAACTGTATAGATTTTTGTATTAAATTTAATTTGAAGATATAAATTTGATGATATAAAAGACAAAAATTGTATTTTCTAAATAAACTTAAAATACATAGTATAAAAAGGTAAATAACCCATTAATGTTTGCATGTAGTCAGAGCTTGTACATATATATGTTGATTTTGTGTCCTTGAGTGACAATTGCATAGTCTAGATGTAAGTTTGTTTTTGTTTTGTTGTTTTTTTTTTTTTTGGAGGGGCCTAGATGTAAGTTTCAAAGCCTTTTAATGGTTCAACAAATCATTAAATGTGGCTATTTTCTTTTCTATTTTTTTGAAATGTTTTCCTTTTTTGCTTTTGTTTAAAAATCGTAATTAAAACATTTTACTTCAAGATAATAGAAATGGGCACCTTTAAAAGGATAAGTCTCGTTGCTAAGGTATGGGATCCAAATTTTTGAGATCAGTCCTGTTGTTTGACAATTTTCAAAAACAACGACAACAATGTCAATAATGATAATAATAATAATAATAATAATAGCAATAATAAGAGAATGACTATCATAAGAAACCTACTTATTCTTCAGATGACGGGTGTTATTTTTATCGTTGGATTAAAAATTCAAAGGTATAAAACATAGAATGTAATGGTATAACCAAAAAACATGTCACACTAAATCAACCCAAAGTTTAAAAAAACAAATCTTTTTGAAATAAATACTTTTCTGAATTAAAAAAATACTTCCCATAGAGATTTCAAAAAAAAAAAAAACTTTCCATAGAGTTGAGTTTCACGATTGGAAGCAACAAGATCAACTGATCTTGTCATGGTTGCTTGCTTCGGCTAGTGAAGGAATTCTCACCCATCTGGTTAATTGTGATTCATCTTCTCAAGTTTGGAATACACTAGAAGTTTATTTTGCCTCTCAAATCCGAGCCAAGGTGACTCAATTCAAAACTCTACTTTAAACCCTAAAAAAGGGTTCTTTGAGAATGAATGAATTCTTGTTACGTGTTCGTCATTGTGTTGATATGTTAGCATTAGTTGGACCTAAACTCACTATTAAAGATCATATAGATTCAATTTTGGATGGTCTCTCCCCAGAATATGAAACCTTTGTCATCTCTATCAATACAACAACAGATTCGTTCTCTATAGAAGAGATCAAATCCTTGTTGTTAGCTTAAGAAGTTAGAGTAGAAAAGAATTTCAAAAGTCTTGATTCGGCTGTAACGACTACCCCTTCCCCTAAGTGGAAGGGAGGAGAAGCCACCACACCTCGTTGTTCATTGTTCATGCGAGCCTACTATATGACAGGCCAGTTCGGCCTTGCGTGACTAAAACTATAGGAAAATAATAATGCCTTAACTCAACCTTAGTGCATAATATATCATATCATTAGCAGCGAAATGTTAAGATTACAAACCTTACACAAATCTAGAAAATCCCATAAAACGATGTCTTAAACATCAGTTCTTAGTTCTCTAATTACATCAAAGAAACACTAGAAATAAATTTGCATCTTAGACTCGTCATGGGATCTTAGACCATTCTTGCTCAGTCATCTAGAATCCTTAACTTAGAAGCTCATCTGTATCACAAGAACTATATAAGCACATAGCTTAATAAGTAAACCATATAGTTGTTCCACAAAAAATACTTTTCATAAACATAATTTTTTTGGTTTTAAGGCCCGTAGTATAACATTAATCTCAAGCAGCCATAACCCATAACATACGTACATGAATGATCCCTATCTTGGAACTTACTTCGTCCTAAAGGATTTGACCATATAAACATGAATAACGTGACAGGTTCATGACAACAAGAGAGTTCACATCATACTCATGATGATTCGTAAAAACATCTTTAAACATATTCATCATAACAACATACATAACTTTAAAACATGCTTTAAAACATACTATTGCTCAAGTGATGTAGTGGAGGGTATACACTTACACAAACCGCTTAAAATGATCACCTTAGGTTTTATACATCATCTTCCTTTCTTCTTTTCATCCATATAGATCTCTTCATAATCTGAGGAATGTCATCTAATGAAACTCTTCATGGTTCACCTCTATACTCTCCCTATACGTATTATGATTCCTCTATCTTTTCTTTCTCTCGGTTCATTATCACCTTATGGGTGATGTTGCCGCGGTCTCGATGTGCTCACTTCTTGGAGTGTTTATGTCATACATCCATATACAAATAAAATTAATTTTCATTTTCATGAAATCATCCAATACCATAAGACATCATTTATACTTCCATCTCAAGAAATACAAGAATACAAATACAATTTACCAACTTATAAACATTCTTGTAAAACTGAAATATAACAACCTGCCTGACCCTTAAAGATACATAACTTAATTATTCACAATGCATGCACCATTAAGGTGTGAGACTTTGCAGGGACATAATAAACATATATATAAATTACCCTAATATTTCAGTAACCATAAAAATTACATTAGCTAATAAGTCACACAATATGCAACACAAAATCAGCCAGCAATAACAAAACAGTGACTAGCCTTAATTAACCTTCATAAAATAAATTATCTATAAAATAAAATAATTTCATTAAAATTCTACATACAATAGACACCTAAAACTACAACATATCCATAAATTATCTTTAAATAAATTTTCAACAATTTGAAACATACATTAGAATTCAGAGGCAAAATAAACTCTAAACACATAAGGCAGTGAGCAACACAAGTTCATTACTCTAGAATAACTAAAATAAAATTACTTTGACCCTAAAATTTTTATGACATCCTATTAACATATAAATATAGTACCAAAAAAAGTTTCATTAGCAAATAAATTTGTTTAGCTATGTAAAGAGGTCACACAAGCAAGAAGTCTAGAATTCACTGAATAGACAACCATAAAACCTAATCTTAAAGAAAGTTCAAGAAAACATACAAGATTCATCATATCACTATGAAACTTTCCAGTCCATCACATAACATATACATGAATATATTTCAAAATTTTATGAAAATCAACATTCATTTGCCCTATGAACAAAGACTACGCTTTCATGAAACATTAATGATCAACATAGATAAAACATGAGTGGTAGAGAATAAAAATTCAATATCTTAATGTAGAAAATTCTAAATGGCGTGAAATTTTGAGGAACAACGTATAACACATACATAAACATCATATTAAAATTTCATAGAAACCGAACATCCAAAGAGAAAGTTATGGGGGTTAGATTAAAGAGAGAATACAATTTCAAGAATAAGCCTAGAATGAGTTCTTACCTCAAAACGATTCTTCACAATCTTTCTTTGAATTAGCCCAAGAATTCCCAATATTTCATTAAAATATTTGTAAGAAAAATAAGGGTAAGAAGGGGAAGAAAAACATGTAGAGAGGAAGAGAGTGTCTGAGAAAATTTTAGAGAGAGGGAGGAGAGAAAACGATTTTTGAGAGAGAAATATATTCGTGAAAACTGAGAATGATATGAAAAGAAAATAATCTTCCTATATTTGAAGTAGATTTTCTTCAAAAATAAGGGGGCATGCGTGTAGGATGGGGAAAGATAACGAAAAAGTCCAAGATTCGTTCTAACTACCAAATCTTATCTTTTCAAATTAAAAAACCTTATCACAAAAATCAAATCTTCTCTTTTAAAACCTTCCCTAATCATGGATAAGGGAAGAGATAAAATATATCAATTCTTAGAATTTTCTCAACAAATTAATTATCAGTGCCACAATTTTAGGAATTATCTGTTAATTTCTCATCAGCAGCCTTCGCCTGTCGATTAGTCAAGATCAACCTACTGAAGTACCACCTTCAATATTGCATGCAATTAAAACATTAAATATTTATCATTCACACATTATAAGTGACATGAACACCTCGAGCATATCAATTTCATGTGACCGTGATACAAACCACGCCAAGAACTGACGCGACCCTAACCAAAATTGGTCTCCAAGATCGAATTCCAAATCGGTTTAGTATGGAACCGCGACCCGATGCCTAACAAGAAGCACGAACCTTGGTATGTGAGGACGCCACAATCAGTTATGGACGGACTGATTGATAAGTCTTTGAACGCCACGAAATCTTCCGATAAGTTCGAATAGTTTGTTTAGGAACCGAAGAGAATTAAACCTCAAAATGTGTGTAAAACATATATTCTTATTGAATGAAATTCGTTACAATATATAGTGGTTCCCCTTTGCGAATTTTGAGCTCCTAATTGCCCATGGAATTTTGGGCAAATCAATTACCAGCCAAAAAATATGCTCAATCTAAAGCAAATAAAGTAAGTTTCCTAAATGGCTTAAAAGCCTTACAATAAAATAAAAGTAAACGCATGTTTTGTAAAAGAAAAGGAAACTAGACAATAATCAGGCAATTAGCTGATTCTTCTCGCCACTTGTCGCCTCAAATTGGGAAAGTAACTGAAATGGAAAGTAGCCAGATTATTTGTAGCCATAGGATTATTCGGTCCCTTCTAGAACTTGAATCACGCATTTGTTGGTCTGGATGTCACATGCAATTCCCTCAATGGGCCTCCATGCGATAGCTTGAGCCCAAGATGCTTGAATCAGCCCAATAAGCATTT
>CAMOHE010036088.1:0-21532 GCA_946598075.1 Artocarpus hirsutus
ATATATAATAATATATATATATATATAAGTAATACGTTTATAACATATTAATACTTAAATCACGTAATGATAAGTATATATAGAAATATTTATATTTAGAATATAACCTATGTATATATTTCTATATATATATATATGACTACTTATATACATATATATCTTATTCACATAATTAACTATAATGCAAATTCATCATAACATCATAAACAAAAATTCATTAATTTGGCATGAATTTTTTTTTATTTTTATTTATTTATTTTTTTCTTAGCACCTCGAGTCCTCATCACATCACTTGAAAAAATAACTTAACATAATATTATAGTTATTTGCATATGATATTATCACATCATCCATGTTTATTTCTAACATTATATTTTGGGGTGTTACAGGTTGTGATAGTTTGGTTGTTTAAGTTGGTAAGGCACATAACTTCCAGAGAACCTGCTTGATAAGCAAGTGAAATCGAAATAGTTATTTTTTGTTTCTTTCTTACATGTAACCATGCTAAAAATTTGTTCTATGTTTTTGTTGATTATACTCCTTAAACCAAACCATGTGGTGTTAGACTTCATTTTCGTAGTGTATAATGTGCCTTGTTTTTTGTTATTTGTATTCAATGAAATGTGAACTATGATATGTCACTTGTGTAATGCCCTAAACATGAACTTGTCTTTTTAATACACTTCTTCTTATAACAATTGCCACCTATGTTGTTGATCTATTTGTCGTCTTTTTTTTTTTTTGGGTTAATAGAATTTAAACTTGATAAGATCATTAATACTACATTATGATCCTAAAGAAAGGGCTGGCTATGATGAAACTAAATTTTACTTCCTCATGTTGGTTGAAGCTTTGTTATTGTGGGTTGTCATGGGCTTCATATGCTAGTGTGCTCTTGGTTGGCTATGCACAGGTGTGGCGTTTTACAACATTCTTTTCCACATGTCCTTGTGCATACCAACCGGTCGTAGCATTATTGTGGACGTCTTCAGTGCCACTCTATAATGGTGTTGCTCCTAATGTGAAAAGGAAGAAGCAATTATAGTTCTAAGCCATTTATGTCTCAACACTTATTAATTGATTTTTACGTTCTTTCTGTGGCAAAATGTCATAGGCATTGGCTATTGCGGGCTCTATTGTTGAATGGTGGAAATGGGAACGATGGGGAAGAAAAGAAACGAAGACAAGGCAACTATTAATTTGAAAAGGCACAATGAGAGGGCGTTGTTATGAAGGTTGGTGAACCATCAAACAACCGCCTTTGGACGACATCCGTCAGCATCTAATTGGGACCGATGGGAGGGGAAAATTTTGGGTTAAGGTGTTTCAGAAGAACGTTGTAAACAAAAGTAGAATCGATTGAGGAAAATTTATCAGGTATATTCTATCCTTATGAATGCAAGTGACCTTGGTTGGGATTTTGACGCCAGGGCCGTTAACGACGACCCACAGTACTTGGAGGATTTCTTGGTGGTAAGTTCTTTGGTTTTCACTTGCACTCGCCTTAGTGCTTAAAAAGAAAAAAATATGTTTTATGTGCCGATGACGCCTATCATAATTCGTTTCTAATTTTATGTCCAGAGAATCCCTATGCCAAAGACCTGATTGGAAAGGCTGCACTAAATTGGTCATTGATTACGCAATTGTTTCATAGAGAGTCAGGCATCGGGAATCATGCGGTGACTTCGGGCTCTACACGTCTAACCGAACCTCCTAGTACGCTGAGAAGCAATGACAACCGCAATGGAGTATTTGAGTAGCTAGACGTTGAAGATGATTACAACAACCCAGAGGACAGGGCGTACATTGCTAATTTGGCAGGCGTAGACAGCTGTAGATCAGGACAACGTGTGACAAATATTGCTCCCACCTCCCAAACAGTTGGGAAGAGGCCAGTACGTAGCCACCGTCTGACGGATTTGCAGGTTGCTGCAATAGCCTTACAAAGCATCGCAGATTTCCTATCCAACCGCAACGCCAGTAAAGCACTGGTGGTGGGAGCTCAAGCCATCAACCCCTGTCGGATGGTGGGGATTGGAGGCAGTGCCTAACAATAATGAAAGAGATGAACCTAAGGCCGAATCAATTCGTGGACTTTACATAATACTTGTCCACTAATCTGAAAATCCAAACCATGTTCCTTATAGCTGATCTAGAATGTCGCATGGCCTTCATACAGAGGGGGAGCACGAGAGTCTAATCTAGGCAGCAGCAACCAACAGAGCGCATGCCTCCACCAGCAATACCGTTGCAGGCACCACCAGCACCTTTTTTCCATCCTCCCACCCATTTTCAGTAGGAGCCTCGATATTTCCCACGTCCACCATATGGTGGATATGACGGCTATTAGTTGATTCATTTTATTTTCTGTTTGCTATTTATTTTTCATTGCATTTTTTTCATTCTGTCATGGACATTTTTTTATGGTTTGTATTCTTCATTGTATCCTTGCACGGATTGTTTACATTTCTTACGCTTGTAATCTGCGATCAGCTTATACACTATATGATTGTTGGTGAATGTCACATTATACACTATTATTTCCTTCTGATAATTTGTTTACATTGTTAAAAGTGTTCTATTCATATTCGGGTACAAACTTATATTATCAGCGACTTTGACAACGAGCATGGTTTTAATGCGTTACATATCTATTTCCTTATTTTCGGTGAGAATATTATTATTGGCTTCAGTTGGGCGTTTAGAAATGGCTTATCTAACAAATATGAAATATCAATCAATAGTTTTTTCAATTCTTACAACATATAATAAATTCCTTGTAGGGATTTGATGGCAGATTTTCCTGTTTATGGAGATGGAAATAATGATTCGGATGACGACGATAATATTTACGATATTGCAGCTGCTTCTGTGGCACTATATGCCTCCGTATTTATGCAGCCCCGTTAACAGAGAAACACACTGGGGATGCGTGGACACGAACGAGTTTATAATTTGCTGCATAGGCATCACAGTAGAATATATAATAAGATTCGAATGGGTGCTGACATGTTTACAATGTTGAGCATAGTAGTCCAAAATAAAGATTTGTTCAAACCCAATCGTAATACCAATGTTGATGAAGAATTGATTATATTTTTAAACGTCATATCACAAAGCCAAACGAATAGAAAAATGTAAGATTATTGGCAGCATTTAGGAGAGACAATTTGACGCTTTTTCACATAGGGCCTCCATGTAATATGTGACTTGAGGCATGACTTTATTCTATCGTCGAAATGGAATGACCTACCCATGCTCGTTCAAACACATAGGAACAAGTACCTTCTATGGTTCAAGGTAACATCCTCTAATCCTATTGAAATACTATATTGTCATTTATAAAACAGTTGTCTTAAACAAAATGACGTAACAATTTAATGCACAGGATTGTCGCTATTAACGTTCCACACATATCATGTATTCCACCCAGCGAAGAATCGAGAAGGTATATTAATAGAAAAGGATTTCACTCACAAAATGTCATAGGCGTCTAGGACTTTGATATGAAATTTACTTTCATCTTAACTAGATAGGAGGGATCCGCCCATGATGCATGAGTGTTACAAGACGCTATATTCGATCTAAGGAAACACTTTTCAAGACCACCGCCAGGTAGATGAGAAAAAAACTTATTATTGTTCTTTTTAAGTCATTGTTTGATTTTGTTGTATTTTCAAAATATATATACTAACACCACTTTTGATTTGCTTAGGGAAATTCTATTTAGTAGATTCTGGCTATCCCAACACCGATTGTTTCCTTGTTCCATATCAAGGAGTTACATATCATTTGTAAGAGTATCGAGAGCGTAGGCATGGTTCTCGTCCGCCAAGGGAGTTGTTCAACTATACCTACTCATCTCTTCGCAACTGCATTAAAAGAACCTTTGGTGTATGGAAGGCGAGATTCCTTATATTGAAGAGCATGAAACCCTTTCCATACGACAAACAAAAGTTGATCCCAATTGCTTGCGCTGTGATTCACAACTTCATACGCATGTGGCAAAGCAATGATGAGATACTTTAGCAATACTATGATGACGTACTATTGGTGGCTAAGATAGAAGGAGAAAATGTCGATAAAGAAGATGGGGTGTAAGCTGATGATGGGATTGATGTGAAACCATTTATTCAGAATAGGGGACAATGCCAATATGAACACTCGTAGGGATGCGACGGCGAACCAAATATGGAAAGTTTATATACAACGTTCTTGGTACATTAGTAGGCATTAGTATTTCAATACAGTAATTTTTAAATACATTAATATTAGAACATTGCTACGTCAGCTGGGGTTTCTCCTCAGTTGTCTGCACAAAATGCTGTCATGTATGCAATTACTTTGGAAAAGGAGCACATTCTTTGAATGGATTATAATAGTTTTTTTTACGTAAATACTATATGGATCGGAGAGAGAATTGATATTTTGGGAAAAGAAAATAGCATCAAAATGGCAACAAGAGTCAATAGGCAAAAAACAGAGGACTTAATACAGTTATCACTCTAATTTTATTTTAATATTGTGTTCATGTGCATCAGACATTGATTTCTTAGGTTCAATGAAATAAAAATAATTTATTTCATACACCATTTTTACGCACTTTTTAAAAAGTGTTATTTTTCTAATTTTTTTTTTAATTTTGACAAAAAGGCTTCCAAAAATCCTTATCCAAATCTCAAATGTATTAAACACATATTCATAACTCAAATTAAGATTAAAAAATTTACCAAACACATATTAAATATTCTACCCAAATCAAATTTTAAATACTCTCACAACCAAATAATAATTCGAATTATAACTCAAATCACATTACTCAAATTACAATCCAAATCATAATACTTAATCAAAATAATCTAAGGGGGTCCGTTTGGTAAATGGATTCGAATTAGTGATTTGATTTGAGTTAGTATGATTTGAGTTGGAATTTGAGTTAGTGATTTGAATTGTTATTCAAATTTGTGTTTCGATATGCATTTAGGTTTTAATCTGAGTATAGAATAAAATTAAAATTTGTGTTTGAAAAGGTAGTGAAAATAGTTTTTAATTTATTAACAAATCTAATAAAATCTTATGTTAATGATCCTAAAAAATATGCAATATGGATATTAATTTATTTCTCTCTTCACTAGGAACACAATAAAAAAAGAATCATTTCAATTAGATATCAAATGAAAAAATTATGATTTTTTTCTTAAATATAGGAGAGAGAATTTGTTTTTACTGTAACAAAGATATCCGGTATCAAAAGTTTAGGGAGAATGAAAATTCTAAAAACTTAAATTTTTGATACTCAAAAGATTCAAATTTTCAAGAAAACAAACACGTATCCAAAGGATTCTTGATACTCGAATCTAAATTTATTAAATTTTAAATTTATTGAGTCTAAATAATACTCAAAATAAACAGAACTTAAATCATCGTAATTCGAATCCTCATACATCCAAACCAGATTTTGATGTACCTGCAATGGATGTAATAGGTTACAAGTTGCCTCGGGAAAGTCGGGTCGAGGAAATAGTGTGACGTGTTGAAAAAGGGTAAGAACTGCTACACATGTGGAAGTAGTAGATCTTCACGAGTAACAAGAAGTTCATTTTATCAATGCCCATTAAAACCCAGAAGCCTAAATCCAAACCAAAATGTTGAAATGAGAAATACTGCTTATTACGAATTCCTTGACTACATTAAAAGCCAGATAGCTTAGGAAGCAAACAGCTGAACTTTAACATGGCTACTTGCTTGCTTTTTTTTTTTTTTTTTTTTTCTTTTTTGTAAGAAAAAGGTTCCCTTCTCTTTTGGTTGCCTTCTTACCCTGGGCCACGCGTGCATAGATTTTGCACTGGCTTGTCTTGGGCGTTCCACGTTTTTTTAAAATTCCTTTCCCCTCCTTCTATTGTGTTTCTATCCTGTGTTTTTATAATAAAAAAATTCTGCCTACTTTTTACCCCTTCCGATTCCCTGTCGCTCGCCTCTTTTCTGTAACTCTTATGTCCTCTTCCGTCAACCTCTCTTCCCATTCGCCTCCTTTCTCCAAGGTCTCTCTATCTCTAAACTAATTCGTTTGGCAGCTTCTTGTTGGGAAATTTGGCGAACCCGTGCACTCGGTTCTTCTCTCTCAAGATTTGCTGGTTTGGCTTAAGAGCCCTCAAAACACGGGTGTTTCTATTTCTCTCTCACTTTCGTTTCTTCTTTTTTTTTTTTTTTTTTTTTTTGGTTTTGATATGGGCTGGTGAGGAGAGGCCATTAAAGGGGAAAAAATCTTACGGATATGACTCTTTGCTAAAAGAAACGAAAGAATAAATAATCGCTCTTTTTTCTTAGTGGGTTTTTGATCATCCATTTTTTTTTCTTTTCATTGATGAACTTTGAGTTAATATTGATGTGGGCTTATGAGAGAAAGCCATTAACAAAGTGTATTGTTGTAGATGTGAGCTCCAAAAAAAAGCATTTTCTCTGGTTTGTGATATGTTTTTTGGGATAATCGCTCTCTTTTTTATTATGGAGAAAAAAAATCTCTCTTCTGGTTTTTGATCACGGCACGAATCTTACTATTTTTGCGCTGGAATTTGAGTTGTCTCCACTCGGGCGACTGAATATACGGGAAACGACTAAGGATTGAAAGGCATCATCTTGAACCTGGTATTTCATTCGTTAACTCATTTACGCCAGGTCTTTCTTCTTTAAAGTAAAAGCTAGAAACCGCGAAAACTTCTAAATCGGTTAATCGCTAAGTTCCGTCGCTACCTCGAGAGCTAACAGCAGCTGATGAAATGGCAAGTGCCAGGCTAAAGGCAAAGAGCTTATTCCTGCGAACCTTCGCAGAGATTAGCCACTGTTGAACTGGAGAAAGAAACTCTAACTCTTAACTCTAACAGAAGCGAACCGGAAATCCCACCTTTTAGATGATTTTACTTCTGCTACTGCTGGAGTGGATAATGCCTCTACTACCTGTGTCAGCAAACAAAACAAAGATTATAAATAAAAAAAGGCTAGGTGTCCATGCCACCAACCAACTCCTGAAAGAAAGAAAAACAAAAGCTTCTCCGGCAAACCACTAGAAGTACCCATCGAGTCGAACGATGATCTAATTGACGTTTGAGTGTTAAGCAAAGGAAACGTAGCTTCGTTTTCCCTTTATGTAGGTCCTTTGTCTTTCTCTATTTTGGTAAGTCTCTCTCTTTTTATCCTCTTGTGATTCTAGGCTGCTTCTGCTGGAATGTATTTTGTGTTTTTTAGGGAAGATCGTTGTTTTTTCTTGTCATTTTGGTTGGGTTTTTCATTATTATTCTAGGTTGTAATGCATTTAGATAGAGTTATTAGCGATTTGATTGAAGCTTCTAAAGTTTGAAAATTATTTCCCACAAAATCTCATTCAAGCGATTCTTTTATTATTTTATTTTGTGGATTTGATTCGTTTTGCTTTTGGATTCAAGGTGATTGTTAGAATATTTGGATTTATCAAGCTCTAAATCACTAAAGTGAATTAATCTTGGTCCATATGCTCTCTTTGTTATTCAAGGTTCAAAATACGCGTTATTGGTAATATGACTCTCATATACTTTTGCTTTTATTTTATGTCTCCGATATTGAGTTCATTATATACTACCAATTGGGCTTCTCAAAGTATGGGTTTTTATTCGTCAGATGTAAAACTATCAACTTCTTAAAACTTGATGGTGTGACAGAAGTTTCATTTTTGTTTTTTTATCAAGCAAATCCATATTTAACTTTCGAAGAATACTTTTGCTTTTCACCTGTCTTTTTTTTTTTGTTTTATTTTATTTTATACTCTTATTGTGTGTAGACCGTCGTTACCACCTCTTTTTTTCCCACTTGTTAAAAAGAAAAAGACACTTACATAGAAGTGTTTCTTTGTGGCAGTTTATGATATTACTTTGAGAATTTACTTTTTGCAGATTGGTGAGTGACATTTTGGTGTTTCACTGAATCAAATTCTACCTTCTATGGTTTGTCTCAATGGCTAATTGATTATTATTATTGTTGTTGTTGTTGTTCTACGGCTTGTTTATTATGATCGAAATTCGGAAGAAAAATATATCCATTTAAGGTTCTTTAATGTGAACAGAAATCGACGGGTAGATATAAGTTTCTAGAGTGACTGGAGCAAAATGTAGTCGAATACACTAACTAAAAAATCTACTATGAATGATCATGTACAAGAAATGACATACAAATATCAGATAAATAAAAAAAAAACATAATCCAGAATTTTTGTTGAAAGATGAAAAACGGGTCTTAAAGTACAAAGAGTAAGGTAGATGCTGTCTTCGATTGGGGATTGAGGAATCTAAGTCAACATTTTGGTGACTGATTCTCTCTCCTTTTTTAGGAAACCATATCTTTATTCAACTGACAATCTATATCTATTAGCAGTTGTAGATACGCATGTAGAGAGTTATAATAAATTCTATCATAAGTGTAGGGGCTTAGTGTATATATGATGATTACGACAAATTAAATCACTTATCAAGAGAATCGAAATTAAAAGTGGGTATATTCTTTAATTGCATATTTGTTTTACAATTTCTTTTACATTTTTTTTATGTTCATGTTGTATAATGGTTTCTTATATGTGAAAAAGTTGGTCAATTTCTAGAGGACACTTTTATTGAGCCCAAAAAAATAAAAAATAAAAAAATAAAAAAATGTTGTGTGTAGCCTTTGTAAGCAAAGTTTGCTTTTCTTTTGCAGATTTGTTGATTCTACGAAGAATGACTAATTCTAATTCGACGAAGAGCCAAATGTTTTTTACGAGGGTGAAGGGTAAATAGAGTAACGGTATTAAAATTTCATTTGTTTCTGATTAAAAGACATGTAATTGTACAAGTCAAGCTTCACTAGATCAGCTTTTAAGATTCCGATACGCATGGTGCTACATTTTAGAAGAAACTGTGTCTGGGAAACCTTTGCTTCTAATTGGAAGTTATTTATTTAAAGATAATGAGGTGATAAGTAATTTGGCCCTCAATAAGACCTTTTAATGTCTTTCCAAAATTCGAGCTATTAAACATTGGCCTTTGTGTATATTACCTGATTAATGGTCTTTTTCCCTTTCTTCTTGTTGGTTAAGTGGTTGTCTTGTCTGTAATAGTTCTTTACGTTTTGCTTGCATTCCACCTGTTCTTTTTGGAAGTTAATTTGAGAACTCCTAAAGAGATGCGATATTAAAATTTTTTTTTTCAACTACATTTTTTTCGTTATCATGCACAATAAAATCTCATGCGGGGACTTAACTTTGGATTTATATTCTATCTAATGATCAAATTGGGAATGAAAGTGAAAGTGTATTAAGGAACAAAAAAATGGCATGTCTTTTCTTTTTGAATTCTGGGGACATTTATTAATGGCGGAATCCTTTGTAAATTCTTTTTAATATAAATATAAGATGTAATACACAATTATCTTATTTTCTCCAACTTATGTTTCTTTATAAAATTCAATCACAAAATGATAAATTTTAATATAAGATTGCCAATGTGATTTAAAACAATAGCACGTGCATTTGCACGTTCAAATCTGGTAGTATTCATAAAAAACTTGAAAATAGAATAGCTGCCTGGGTTTATAAGCTTAATGTCACGCCCCACTGAGCCACGAAGAGGCCACACACTTGCCTTGGGCGTTTTTAAGGATAGAATTGGCCCAAGAAAGGTTCTAGAAGGGTCCGGAGTATTCTACAACGTTCTACAGCATTCTAGGAGGTTCTACGCCAGTTCAGAAGTATCCTGAAGAACTCAGAATGTCCTGGAAGGCTCAAGACTTCTCTAGAACACTCTAGAACATTGGAGTATTTTGTAGAGTAGTCTAGAATTCTCCAGAACACTCAAATCTTGTAAATCTTTCTACACTTTGCTAGAACATTCTAGATAGTAAATAGCAGCCGTAGGATCAAAGTAATCTTGACCGTTCATTTGTTAGGAGGGTGCCTATAAATAGGACCAACCCTTCATTTGTAAATCCATCCAAGAGAAATCCAAGAATCTAGCCTTGTATAGTCTCTTAGCTTAATACAAGCTTCCTTTCAAAGTTCTCCATCTTCTCTTGAGTTCCCTTTTATTCTAGGCTAGAGCGTGATAAGTTAGGCTGACTTAGTATCGGGATTATGCTAAGGCCGCACAAGTACCTTCAGAGAAAGTAAGCTCGTGACAGTTGGTATCAGAGCGAGGCTCAGGCGAAAGCGATGGCTAAAGGTGCTGCTCAAAGGACCTCAGGATCCAACCCATCTGACGTGGAGGTGACGCAAGAGCGAGGCCGTGAAGAAATAGTCGACCCCAACATCGTGGCAAAGCGAGGTCGATCTAAGGACATGATCTCCAGTTTTGACTCACGCCTATCTCGGGTTGAGGAGGCGGTAAGTGGCGTGGAGGGCCAGGTGGATGATCTAAACCAACGGGTGGACGGTTTAGAAGCAGAAGATGCCGCTATCCACATTGCGATACGGGGCATGCAGCTCCAACTGGAGGAGTCCTTGGGGGCCGAGATTGGGAAGGTCCGTGACGAGTTCATGGGAGAGCTCACTAAGATGTGTCGAGCACACGAGATGGAGTTGAATAGCATGCTTGCACGCATTGAAGACATGCGTGGAGACTTAGCTCTTTGCAAGCGCGCATTGGCTACGGGGTCCAGCAGTGGCGTCATCGAGGCTAGGCGCATCGAGGTGCCAAAGCCTAAAAGTTTCAGAGGATCACGCAACGCACGAGAAGTGGACAACTTCTTGTGGGGCCTAGATCAATACTTCGGAGCCATGGGCATAATAGAAAAGGACGCCAAGATCCAGTCCGTGGCTCTTTATCTCACCGACACCGCCATGCTTTGGTGGAGGAGAAGGCGAGGAGATATCGAGAAAGGTACGTGCACCATGACAATGTTTGATGACTTTAAGAGAGAACTTAAAATGCAATTTTATCCTGAGAATGCTGAGGACGAGGCTAGGGCTTGTCTGCGAAGGCTTAAACAATCAGGATCTATTCGTGATTATATTAAGGAGTTTACTCACTTAGTACTCGAGATCCCTGATTTATCCGACAAAGATGCACTCTTCAATTTTATGGATGGACTTCAACAATGAGCCAAGACTGAGCTAAGACGGCGTGGGGTGCAAGACCTTGCCACCGCCATAGCCGTGGCAGAAAGCTTAATTGATTATACAAGCCAAAAAGAGTCCACTAGCAAGCCGAAGATAGGAAGAGTGGCCAAGCCAAAAGTGGGGGAGACAAGGGCCAACGTAGGGACGAGCACCGCCCAGATAACTTCTCAAGGAGCAAAGACAAAGGCAAGCAAAGGGACAACAAGAGTTCAATCAAGTCCAACAGCAACAAATGCTTCCTTTGTGATGGTCCCCATTGGGCTAGGGACTGCCCGCAGAAAAAAGCCTTGAATTCGCTCTTAGTAAGTCATCAAGACGGGATGGAAACCAACAACGGACACTGGTGCACACATGGGTTCTTTATAGCTACTCAATGTAATCCAATCTGCCCCTAAGACCCAAGCCAAGGGACTACTATTTGTGGACGTGATCATTGGAGGTAAAGCAACGACAAACATGCTCGATACAAGTGCGTCCCACAACTTTATTTCAATTGAAGAAGCGCAAAGGCTGTGACTTAAGGTGACTGGTGGAGGAGGCTCCATCAAGGCAGTCAACTCAGCTGCCCAACCTATTCATGGCATAGCTCAAGGAGTTAAGACCAGCGTGGGAGCCTGGTTTGGGCACATGGACTTTTCAGTTGTGCCAATGGATGACTTTAGAGTCGTCTTGGGACTAGAGTTCTTGGATCAAGTTAAGTCATTCCCGGTACCATTTGCCAACAGCATGTGCATCATGGATGGCGACAAGGCTTGTGTGGTGCCAACAACCAGGACCAACAAGCAAGGCACAAAGATGCTCTCAGCAATGCAGTTCAAGAAGGGCATCTAGAGGGACGAGGAAAGCTACTTGGCTATCCTCAAAGAATATGACGATGAAGAGCAAGGGCCATCAGAAGCTGAACTAGAAGAGGTAGCCGCCATCCTCGAGGAGTTCAAGGACGTTGCACCAGCAGAATTACCAAAGAAGCTACCACCAAGGACGGAGGTAGACCACCAGATTGAGCTGGAACCAGGGACCAAGCCACTAGCCATGGGAGCATACCGCATGGCACCGCCAGAATAGCGGAATTAAGAAGGCAACTAAGGAGTTACTTGATGCAGGGTTCATCAGGCCTTCCAAAGCCCCATTCGGCGCACCAGTCCTATTCTAGAAGAAGAAGGATGGTTCTTTGCGCATGTGCATCGACTACAGGGCCCTTAACAAGATTACGGTAAAGAACAAATACCCCATTCCTCTGATTGCGGATTTGTTTGATCAACTAGGCCATGCTCGCTACCTCGGGGTATTACCAGGTTCGCATAGCCGAAGGAGACGAACCAAAGACCACATGTGTTACAAGGTATGGGTATTATGAATTCTTGGTTATGCCATTTGGACTAACCAACGCACCAGCTACACTTTGTACTTTGATGAACAAACTGTTCCACCCATATCTCGATTAATTTGTGGTCGTCTATTGGGACGACATAGTGGTCTATAGCAAGACCTTGGAGGAGCATGTGCAACACTTGAGGGAAGTGTTCAAGGTGCTGCGGGACAATAACCTATACATCAAGAAGGAGAAATGCTCCTTTGCCAAGCTGGAGGTAGCCTTCTTGGGGCACAAGATCAAGGATGGCCAACTAATGATGGAAGATAGCAAGGTACATGCTATCCAAACTTGGGAGTCGCCAACCAAAGTACCTAAGCTACGATCTTTTCTGGGGCTAGTAAATTATTACCGTCGATTCATCAAGAGCTATTCGGCGAGGGCTGCTCCACTGACCGACCTTCTCAAGAAAAACAAAGCATGGGACTGGACAGAGAAGTGTCAACAAGCCTTTGAAGATCTAAAGAAAGCAATCAGTGAGGAGCCCGTACTTAGCCTACCCGATCACACCAAACCTTATGAGGTACACACAGATGCCTCAGACTTTGCCATTGGAGGCGTTCTTATGCAAAAGGGACACCCAATTGCATATGAAAGTCGAAAGCTCAATGAGACTGAGCGACGCTACATAGTGCAAGAAAAGGAGATGAAAGCCATCATCCATTGTCTTAGAGTATGGCGCCATTATCTACTTGGGTCAAAGTTTGTGATCATGATTGACAATGTTGCAACAAGCTACTTCCAGACCCAAAAGAAGCTCAGTCCAAAGCAAGCTAGGTGGCAAGACTTCCTGGCCGAGTTCGACTATGTCATGGAGTACAAGCTAGGAAAAGTCAACATGGTAGCTGATGCACTAAGCCGAAAGGCAGAATTATCGAGCATTTCCCAAGTAACTAGCCCACTGGTAAGCAGAATCAAGGAGAGACTAAAGGCGGATCCTCAAACACAAAACATCATCGCCTTGGTGAACGAGGGCAAAACACGGAGGTTTTGGCTAGCTGATGACATTCTCTACACCAAAGGCAACCGCATGTACTTACCGAAGTGGGCCAACTTGAGAAAAGAACTGATAAAGGAGTGCCATGACTCCTTATGGGCGGGCCACCTAGGTATGAAGCGCACACTTGCTCTCTTGAAGTCTGTCTACTACTGGCCTAATATGCGAGATGGGGTCGAGGAATATGTACGAACTTGCCTTATTTGCCAACAAGATAAGGTAGTCCAACAGCAACCAGGAGGCATGCTTGACCCACTACCCATTCCAGAGAGACCATGGGAGAGTGTCTCTATGGACTTCATCACCTGCCTTCCGAAGTCCGAAGGGTGTGGAAGCATCATGGTCGTGGTGGACAGGTTTAGCAAGTATGTAACATTCATAGCAGCAACAACGGATTGCACCGCAGAAGAGGCAGCTAGACTATTTCTTCATAACATAGTCAAGTTATGGGGTGTTCCCACAAGCATTGTCAGCGACCGAGACCCTCGCTTTACTGGGAGGTTTTGGACGGTGCTGTTCAAAATGGTAGGGTTTGATTTGAACTTTTCAACAAGTTTCCATCCACAAAGCGACGGTCAAACGAAACGCATCAACGCTCTATTAGAGCTCTACTTGCGGTACTATGTGAGTGCCAACCAACGGGACTGGGCCAAAATTCTAGATATTGCACAATTCTCCTACAACTTGCAACAGAGTGAGGCCACCAGCAAGAGTCCATTCGAGATCATCATGGGACAACAGCCAACAACTCCTCTTTCCCTTGCCACTCGCTATGAAGGAAAGAGTCCTGCTACATTTAAGTTTGCCAAGTCATGGCATGAGCAGGCAAAATTGGCCCGGGAGGCGTTACACAAGGCGACAAAGCGCATGAAGAAATGGGCAGAGAAGAAAAGGAGGCACATAGAGTTTAATGAAGGAGACCTTGTCTTAGTAAAACTTTTGCCTCAGCAATTCAAGGCATTCAGGAAGGTCCATAAGGGGCTAATATGAAAGTATGAAGGACCTTTCGAGGTAATCAAGCGCATAGGTAAGGTCTCGTATAAACTGCACCTCCCACCTAAATTGAAGATTCATCCAGTCTTTCATGTAAGCATGCTCAAACCATACCATGAAAACTTGGAAGATCCAGCAAGAGGAGTCTCCGATCGAGCACCCACAGCCGTAGTCACCTCCTTTGACAAAGAAGTCGACGAAATATTAGCAGATTGAGTCATCAAAAGACGAGGTGTGCCAAGTTATCGGGAGTACTTTATCAAGTGAAAGGGACTGCCCGACACCGAGGCCAGTTGGAAAACTGAGGAGGCACTTTGGCAACTCAGAGACAAGATCCAGCACTACCATGGGGACGCGACGAGGGCGTCGCGAGCATAGGTGGGGGAGAATGTCATGCCCCACTGAGCCACGAAGAGGCCACACACTTGCCTTGGGCCTTTTTGAGGATAGAATTGGCCCAAGGAAGGTTCTAGAAGGGTCTGGAGTGTTCTACAATGTTTCACAGCATTCTAGGAGGTTCTATGCCAGTCCAGAAGTATCCTGAAGAACCCAGAATGTCCTGGAAGGCTCAAGACTTCTCTGGAACACTCTAGAACATTGGAGTACTTTGTAGAGTAGTCTAGAATTCTCTAGAACACTCCAAGCTTGTAAATATTTCTACACTTTGCTAGAACATGCTAGATAGTAAATAGCAACCGTAGGATCAAAGTAATCTTGACCGTTCATTTGTTAGAAGGGTGCTTATAAATAGGACCAACCCCTCATTTATAAATCCATCCAAGAGAAATCCAAGAATCTAGCCTTGTAAAGTCTCTTAGCTTAATACAAGCTTCCTTTCAAAGTTCTCCATCTTCTCTTGAGTTCCCTTTTATTCTAGGCAAGAGTGTGATAAGTTAGGCTGACTTAGCATCGGAATTGTGCTAAGGCCACACGAGTACCTTCGGAGAAAGTAAGCTCGTGACATTAAGCCAGGTTAGCATGAGCTTGTCAGTCATTGTTGGCCTAACAGCTGTTGCATGTATCTGGTCCTTTATTGCTTCACGCACTCCACCAATCTTCTTTGTGTGTTGTCCCTGTTAACAAGCCTACTTAGCTAACACAAGATATTGCACCTACATAACTTCCCTACAACGAAAACATGCACACAACAAATTAAATGGTGATGAGAGAGGAAGTCAGGAAATTTTTAAACTGCAGTAGTAAAAAATTGAGTAGGATATTTGTTTTTATTTAATTCAATTCTCTTTTGCCATACTTTTGACAACTTGAGTGACTAAAATATTGACTATAATAACTGCCGACACTTGTTGCTTAAGTTCACTGGTCTATTCCTCAATAAGATTCATGGGCAAGGTGTAAATAGAGAATCAAGCACAAAATATTCACATTTAAGCTTATTTCATGTGGATCTTGGTGTTTGCTCTTGCAAATTCTTGGTTCTATATATTGTCACCATTTATCTTTTTCTGTTATATAGATTAAAGAAAAAGTTCTTTTAAATAAACTTAAACATGTAAATATTGAGCACAAATAGACTGAGCGTTGCTATTTACCATCACCAACGATATATCGATAGTTGAGATAGTTGAGTTTCATGTTTTATGTGATAATTCAAATGTACCGTCAGTTCTACAGTGATTTTGCCAACAATGGTGATAGATAAGCATTTTGCTAGTCGATAGGTTAATTACCATTGTGTCTTCTAAAAATGGATTGTAGATTAAACATCTATAGAGACTTGACTCGCATGCCTGGCAGGATATCATAATACAAGGTATAAGAAATAGTTCAATCAGTCAACTAAGAGAAAAATATGTTACATAGTGAAAATCAAAATAACCAATATATTGAGATAAATATAGTTACCCCAAGGCAAGTTGAGTGAGTAGTGGGCACAAGATAAAATCCTCACTGGTGTAGTTGGTGTGAATAAAAACTCATTGCAGAGTGGGAAGGTGGTTTCTAAGCAGTTGTCCGTGCACTTGTGGCTCAACAATCTTATAGAGAGACAACAGTTGCAGGTCATACAATGAAAATAGTCGATGCTTAGACCCTATGGCTATAATAATATCAATGCCTAAAAACTGCATGCAGAGAATTAAGATTAAATTTCAAGGACAGAAAAAGGGCTGAAGGGCAATCTTGTGCTTTTTTTATTTTTTCCTTTTTTTAATTCCAATCCCATGAATTATTAAAATATCTTTAATTTTCTTAAGCAGGGCATAATGTTTAAGCAGAAGATTAGGTTTAATCCTAATATATAATGAGTTTAAAGAAATGGCGGTGATAACATAGAAGCATGACACCCGTCCCTTTTTTTCATCATTATCTTAGACGTCACAAGATTTTAGAAAATTAGGGCCCATTTCTATAAATGTGAGACCTATATTTGTGAGTACATGCAAATACGTATATATATATATTTTTTACAGTTGCGTGCAAATATAGGATGAAAATAGATCTTTATAATTACATAAAACTACAAAAGAAATCAGAACTCTCAGTGTGATATTAGTTCCTCTGCTTGCAATCATGTTTAATTGAAAAATTATCATATAAGCGAATGTGACATCCCCTCAACCCCACGACTCTTATTGATTGTCATCAATTTTGCTTAATTTATCATTTAAGCGTTCAATTTTAGATTTAGAGGACTAAAATAAAAATTACTTTTAAAAAAACCATATATTATGCCTTCATGCATGCAAGCTTTTTGTAGCAAGAATTTACCTTAAAGTAAAGGCTACTTCGAGTGAGCATTGCTGATCGTGTCCATTCTAATGGCATGTTAAACCTTCAGAGAAGAATTAAGTTATCACTAAAATTTTGTCAACCGTTCTATCCAAAAGGTTAATTCGAAATATTTGCAATCTCTGTAAAAGTTAAAAAAAAAAAGGACTTTTAGTAACATAGAAACACATAAAACTACACATTGAAACATTGCACAAAAAACCATATAGTAACAAATTCTAGACATCAAAGAGAAGAGAACTAACCACGTTATTGTAAACCTCCAAAATTTTTGGATTAGAAGAAACAGTTTGCTTGCAATGAAGGATTGTCAGGTTCAGTTGGCCTTGATCATAACATGTTCTTGCTATATTACTCGCGTAATATGATTGAACATGCAAATAGAAATGGATGAATGATGCACGGGAATCTTGCTTCAGAGAAAAAAATCGTGTAGAAGTTCAGGAGATATAGCACATTGATAACACAAGCTTTAAATAAATTAAATGAACTAATGAGCATATTCTAATTCAAAATTGCTAGTATTTATCTCATCATCGACAAAAATGAGATCTTCATATTTGGAAGTCTATCTAGTAATTCTTGGCTTACTCTTTTTACATACCAATACTTTAGCAATCCACCCAACTAAACAACAATCACTCTCACTTTTCAAATTTAAGACCCTTGATCTCAAGTGTATAAAGAAAGAGAGACATTATATAGAACGTAAAATGGGAACATCAAACTCTGGCCCTATGTTGAAAACATGCTTTACCATTTGAAGACTCCAGCCTAAAAGACACCAATTTCATATTTTCTGTTTCTGATAGCAAGGAGAATGTCCAACTTTCAATTAGTCTACTCATTTTCTTTGTCTTGTAGGAGAAAAGAAAATATCAAAGTAGCATAAACTTTAAGATGTAAAATTACTACAACTTTGATGATTAAAGCAAACAAAAAGGATCAAAAGAATTGATCAATGCCAACCAGCATACTTCGTAATAATTGTAATCTCGTCAAATCTAATAATTCATGATACACTATATTGTTTTCCTTCAGCTGGGGTGGGCTGTGATAATTATGTAAATAAACTGATTCTGGAAAATAAAAATCCAGTAGTGACTGAAAGAGTGCCATGGTGTTATGAGGTTGGAATTCCTGAAAAAAGTGGACTCGATTGAAGTGTCCTATAAATGGCAGCCAAAAGTGCAAATTAAACATGCTCTCCTTGCCAAAACCCCTGAAATGAGCTATGATTTTTAGTCAACATTCTCAGAGGAAGAAAGAAAGCTGATTGTGAAATTGGTGAAGCAGATTCGGGTAACAAATATTGCAAAAGGGGAGAAGGGGCAGAGTAGACCTAAGGGATCAAATAAAGGAAAAAAATAAGAGGGGACATAGAGAATTGAGAGGGCTAGAGTGGGGGCTGAAATATGGGGATAAGGAAAGCAGAGGGACAGAAAAGGGTGTAAGGAAAAAATAAATGATAATGGCGCCTTGGAATGTTAGAGGGGTAGGGTCTGCAAGGAAAAAGGGGGTAATCAAGGACATTCTCAGGAAAATAAAACCAGATGTAGTGATTTTACAAGAAACTAAAAGAGAAATCATAGAAGAGAGACTTGTAGGGAGTTTGTGGAATCTAAGTTTAGGAGTTGGGTTTACTTACCTTCACTAAAATCATAGAAGAGAGACTTGTCGGGAGTTTGTGGAATCTAAGTTTAGGAGTTGGGTTCACTTACCTTCACTTGGTAGGTTGGGTGGGATTTTGGTGATTTGGGATGTTAGAAGTGTTCAAGTAACAGATAAGTTGATAGGACCATTCTCGGTCTCAATTCAAGTTCAAAGAGGGGAATCTACTTGGTGGCTAACTGGTGTTTATGGTCTGGTGTCATATAAGGAGAGGAAATTTTTGTGGGATGAATTGGTGGGACTGCAAATCATTTGCGGTCAGAATTAAGATCTAGGAGGAGACTTCAATGTGGTTCGATTTTCTCATGAAAAGTCTCCCCCTTCTAGGTCCACAAGAAGCATGGGGATGTTCGCAAGACCTACAATGGCAGATTGATAAGATTAGAAACAGCCTCTACAGAGTCGACGAGGGTGGCATGCTTGACCTATCCTTTACTGATACAATCATGAGGCCTCCCATACTGAACAAATTCATGGTGCCATAAATCAAGGCTTATGATGGAACAACAAACGCAGATGAGCACCTTGAACTGTATAAGGGCCACATGGTGTTGCAAAATGCCAGTGACGTAGTAATATGCAAGGCGATCTCATTGACTTTGACCGGCTTTACTCGACAATGGTTTAGGCATATAGAGTTGGGTATTATGAACATTATTCATGCTTTGGGAACTACAAAAATAGGTTTAAAATAAGATTTGAGCTCAAGGAGGCCGAGGCTCAAAATCTAAAATTTCTAGATCTTAATAGATTGGCAGGCCAAACTTGAGCTTCGGTGGGTCGGATTCATGAGTCTAGTAGGCTGAACTCATTCCTTCAACAGGCCAAACTGATGCAGTTTGATAGGTCGAGTTTAGATGGTCGGTAGGCCAAACTGTAGAAGTTTGGCAAGCCGGCCCAAGGAGTTTAGCAAGCCGACTGGGCTATGTAAAAATGATTGTTTTTCACCTGTTTCCACCATTTAAAGCATGCATAGAGACCTTGACCTTGCCACATGATTTTGTGAATATCAAAGGCACACTAGGACACCATGAGATAGCATAGTAATGTAGAATATTCTAAGCTAGATATTGACGAATCTAGTTCATATCTAAGGCTATTAGTGGTTCTGAGGAGCTGACGTATAGTGGGCCGACACTACGGTGTTTACGCTCTCGTACAAACAATGAGGTAGGACTCTTATCCTTCTTTTTTGTTAGCCATGATTCCAAAAGGATTTGGCCACAAAGTGTTTTCTAAAAATGTTTTTAAGAAATGTTTTAAATGAGTAAATTCAATTATTGACAATAGTTGATGAATAATGAAATGATCATAAGGAACGGAATAATGAATGTAAATGAGAAATTTGGTTATATTAGACTTGGGTAATGAAATAGTATTGAACGAGTGGCATGATGCCACATTCAAAGATCGAGTCGTGTAGAGAGCGACCTTGGGGGTAGGTCTCAAAACCTAACTAGGTCACTCCGGTGGTGATTATATTGGTTTTGCCCAAGACAAAATGATAGGATTGTTTCCAGATAGATAATGGACCAAATGGTAAGAATAACATCAATAATGTTACTTCACTATATTTTATAATCTTTATGTTAATAATGAATTTTATATTAAATAATGAATTTTATATTAAATTTAATGTTTTTCAAGCTTTAGTCCTACTGAGCCTTTTGCTTATAGTTTTTATTTGTTCTAAAATCCCCCTATATGAATTGCAACATAGGACTAACTGGGACTCTACTGAGAGGGCATATGATCGTAGAAGTATCTAAATTAGGTCATTTGTTATTTTACTCAAGGCATGTATTAATTTAATCATCTTTCTTTTGGATTGGACTATGGTTGTATTTATTTAAGTCAGTACTATGTGTGTGCACAATTGTGGGTCTTGTATGGGCCACCAATACTTATTTCTTTTATTATTTGTTATGTTATTGTAACACCCCGAAGTTAATTAAGTGTAATTATAATGCTAAATGATGGATTAGTGTGCCATAATGAGTATTTTAAATTTAATTTGAATGTTTTGTGAAAATTTAATAACCTTGCATTATTTTACTCTTTTAATGATTTTTAATTATTCTAAATAATTTTTAATTGTTAATTTAATTTTCAATGAAACAATTTGATTTGAAAACAATGTACTGTTGCACATAGTTTTATGTAACTACTTTTTCTTTCCCTTTTTTTATTTTCTCTCTCTCTCTCTCACTTTCATTTTCTCTCTCCTCTCTCTCGCTCACCTCTCTCGTCTCTCTCTCTCGGTTCTCTCTTCCCCTCTCGTTTTCTCTCTCTAAATTTTGAAACAAAATTTGTTTTCAAGTTTCGGGTTAGAAGATTGAAGGCTTGGGAACAAGATTCAACAACAAAAACATCGTTTTCAAGCTTCGATTCGAGGTTAGTTTTTAAAATTCAAAAGTTTTTCAATATTTCAAATTTTCTTGCATTTTGAGATCTAAGCAATTTTGAGCTTAGAAAAGCTTTGATCTAGCTTAGAGTAACTTAGATTAACTAGGATTGAAACTTTATTTTATCAAAAACGGATTGGAATCGAGATTTTTCATTTTTCCTCTATTTTCTCTATTTTCGATTTTTTGAGAAAATCTTGTTTAAAACTTGTTTTAATTCATTAAAAAGT
>CAMOHE010036089.1:0-13479 GCA_946598075.1 Artocarpus hirsutus
GAACGAGCGCTCTACTGTTCAAACCTTAAATTATCACTCAAGAGAACTATTTTTCTAACTTCCATAAGGAAGGAATGGATTCCATATCTGTATAATATTATTCCCAGCCACTTATTACATTATATTTCCAAGATGCTAAGTTATGATCTATGCTTACACAAATCTTACCATGCAAGTCAAAAAACATAATGTCATAAATAGGAGTCTAATAAATACTCTGGATTAAGACTGACAAATATATGATCATCATAGTGATAAATTTGAATACTCTATTTGTAACGGATGATTATTAGAGATTCATAATTTATCTGGTCCAGTCCTATATAATCTCATCATATAAAGTACCTCCAATCCAATGTCTCTACCTTAATAATCCGGATAATGACTATTTCATTCTAAATGAGATTGGACCGTACTTGTAATGTTTAATTAAAGATCCCAAACTTTAATTAATTATTACGGACTATTTAGATTATTATCTATAAATTTTATCCCTAAGCATATAACACTTATATGCTAAATTTATAGTCACATAAATAATCATGGAATTTTCTTGATGTTTATAAATGTATTCATAACACATAACCAAAATAATTATAAATGTCACTTTATTTATTTATTATCAAAATGTACAGTGTCATAGCTTTTAGGGCACCAAACCCAACAGTTACAACGTAACACAAAGAAAAATAACCCTTTTATATCAAATAATCATTAGTTGTATCACATTTTGAGCAAGTACATGACATTTTCTTAATTATGATTGCTTTTTCTTTTATGAAGTAGCGTGTGTAGATATTATGTAGATCCATAATAACTGCGTATTATCATCGAATACTACTATATACATACATACATATCTTTTTTTAAAAAAAATTGTCATCAAGACGCTTTGATTTTGCTTTGTGGATCTTCCTATCCAATCCTGCGCCTACCCACTAAAAAAAAAAAAAAATTAAAGTGAAGCTATTAAGATCATGGATGAGATTAAGGGGCAATCAAAACACCCTTGTAGTGGAGGTTGGTGTAGACCTAGCTTTGTATCGCTGCCTTAATATGGTTCTCATCGTAATAATTTCTTACAAACTCTCTTTCCTGGAAAATTTTGCACTTACTTGGGCAATAAAAACTGAAAAAATAAGATTGGCGTCTAATGCCTGGTTGAAACTTCAATTGGAGGCCTAGTCAACTTTGATGTCATCTTAAGTATTAAAGGCCAAATTTGGAGAAAGAGATAGTGTAATGGCCCTCCCCTTGTTATGATAATGTCCGTTTTAGGCTTAAGCCTGCATAGTTTTACTCTTGGACTTTACTTCAAAATGCCTCATACCACACCATACTTATGAACCATTACCTATGGTCATTCTCATGTGGGACTGCACAACTTACCATTTCTTAGTCCTCTTCGCCTCAAGAGTTTTATGGTTGTCACAGATTGAGAACTTGAGCATGTTCACAACTTGGCCCGAGGCCAGTTCGTAGCATTACAACACGTGCTTGATGGCACAACTGCCCTCTATCGAGGCCTTGCAAAAAAATTACAATATTGTTATTTGCAAAAGATAAGTGGCTGATGATGGAAACCCACAAGCGCCGGATAAACCTTCTAGAGACCTCAATATGTCATTATGCTTGATGAGTGCTAAGAAACACTAGGTGCATATGAGAAAAAGATAAGAGGGCAAGGGGGAGCCTGGTTTGTGCCCACGACAAGAGGTAAAGAGCGGCGTTAGGATCCATTTAAGTCTATTTGGCAAAGTTGTTTCTAACCAACTTTTCAGTTAAAAACAGTATAAAGCTCTCATATGCTACAGTAAAAAGAAAAAAATTGTTACAGTATAAAGCTCTCATATGCTACAGTGTTTACAGTTCTAACCAATGGTTCATCCACCATACCACACATCCTATGATAAAAGAAAATTTTGTTGTTGAAATACAATCCAAAATGAGTGAGTTCATCTTGTTGCTAAAATTATTTTCTCCATAAGAGCCGCTAAGAACGACCATTCAACCTGATCATATGGTTTGCTCGTTTGCTCATAGTCAGTATAAAGCCATAGCACCGCTCTCACTATTAGTCTTCCTACGGATAGATCAACCTTCCCAGCGCAAACGCCCTTTGAATCTCAGAGATGACGGACACCGTAATTTTTTGAGCCCATTTGCAATAACTTTCGTGATTATCATGAAGATTAGAGACTTCTCAAGTTAAAAATTTAGACCTTCCTTGGGCTTTTTGTTTTTTGGAGTGAGAAACATGTTTGTTTATTAAGTGGTCCAATGAAGCTTCCGCCATTTAAAAAATGCTATCTTTAATAAAAGTAAGTAAAAAATATATATTAATTAGCTCAAATTTATAATACTCAAAAAATACCAAAATTATCCTCAAAGGGCAAACATAAAAATAATCCTTATTGTAAATTTTATCAAATAACCCTCGTAATTCTAAAAGAAAATTTATAATAGATAAATAATTGACTAATTAAAAAGTTAATAAATATTAGTAAATAAAAAATTGATAAATGTGCTCCTAAAATATTGGATAAACTTTAAATAAATACTAATAATAATGTATCTAATTTCACATGTAATGATTGTAAATTCTATAAGTTTCAATTTTATTAAAATTGATCCAAGTGTAAATCTTGAAAAATAGTACTCATTAGATGAGATCATACGACATAGAATAGATTTAGAAATTACTAAATTTAGTCATAACAAATAAAAACCTACCTCATGACCAAAAAGTTCAACCAAAAATGTTAGCTATTATTCATTAAAAAAAAAAACTATCTATTAACTTTCTCTGTCTCTCAAACCCCTCCACTAATTATGAACCAAAGCAAATTAAAGCTTTAAAAGGTTTTTTTTCCTCTCTCTCTCTCTCTCTAATTTTAAAGCCTTAAAGCATATACGCTTACATGCTACACTAATATTTAAGTTCTAACATTAAGTTTTAACTTGATTCTCATACAAACTAAGTCAAAAATTACTTCCATTCACGTTAGACTATTTTTTTTTTTTTTTGAAAATGACACCTCATTCAACTAAAATTAGTACAAATAAAGTTGCATAACACTGCCCACTATGTGCACAAATTATCCCAGACAACGACTATATTCACCAGTAAAAATTGAATAAAGCACAAGGACACAAGATAACATTGAGACTTAGCGGGAAATGACCTGCTCGACATCTAAAATAAAGCTCTTCAATGGCTCATTACAATACATCATTATAGTCGATGGATGACACCAATTGGCCAAAATCAAACTACTCCAGTGAAAGCGCATAAAACTTAGCATAGATTCAAAACTAGCCATCAGTCACCATACACAATCTTGCTAATCAGGAGGTGTGAAATACAAACTAAGACTAGAGGTGCAAAGACCATCTCCATTGTTACAATCAAAAAGCCAACCAATAAAAACACACACGGCGGAAACACCAACGTCTGTATTTGACAAATGCAAAAACTAAAATGGAAGGGTACAACCCAATTGACTACAATGAGGATTTCGATGACAGTTTGAAACACGCTCACAGAGGAGAGATGAATTCACAACCATGCCCGTGAACAAAGTAGACATCGAGGAGAACCAAACCACTAAACCATGATGACCACCTGCCACTGCTCTTCATCCCTACCATCGCCAGCCAATAATGGTGCCACCCCAAGAACGCCCTTCAACTAAAAATCTAGATATGTTGAAGAATAGGCCCTAGAGTGCCACTAGACTACCAGCCTGTAGGGAGACAAGAAACCAAACCACGTTCTCTGTCACATTTGACCACCATACTACACCACCCAGCCATAAGAAGTAGGGAACCTCCTCGCTATAAGCCTGACAAGCCTCCTCCCACTAAGCACCAAACGCATGATCATTAGAGAAAACACAGTCTTCGTCGAATAGGAGGCCTCGCATGAGGCCGAGAGTCCAGAGACCAACTAAAGGTCAACGCCAGATTCCAACCCCTCGAGATCTCTTATAGAAGCGGGAAAAAGAGAAAAGAACCTTACCAAAGCACTTTACGTGTGGGAGACACTATTTTTGTTCTAAATAAATTTCTTATTAGGAAAAGGATGAATAGCATACTCCCGTCTTTCCAAATCCACGTTGCTCTAATTTCATTTATTTATTTTCATTATTTATTACGTTTCGGCTAAAACGCGTAATTTACTTATTATTGATTCGTGTAACATGATAGGTAGGGCTCTGATTGTCGCAAAGAGACATGTCAACCACGTAAACGCGCGTGTGTCTGATTTTTTTTTTTTTTTAACGTAAACGTGTGTGTTTGTGTCGTAGTAAAAGCCAACAGTCGAAAAAGCAAACCCCCCCACCCATCAGTCAGTCCACAACTCAGAAAACCCAACTGGACTGGGCATTGCCCGCCTCGCAACTCCGCACTTTTATTACCGTTGCTCCTAGTCCTTCACCCTAAACATGACCCTTACTGCTGTTTACACCCCTCCTCTTCCTCTTAATTACCGCTCTACCCCTATCCCCGTTTCTTCTTCTCCTTGTTCTTCTAATCCCTGTTTCGCCTTCTCCTCTTGCCACCGACGTCTTCGTGTCTCTCCTTTCCCTGTTCTCTGGTTCTCTTCTTCAGGTATTATTCTCTCTCCTGTCGTTGTTTCTGTTTACTGTTTGGTTCCAGAATCTCCGGATTCTTGCTTTGAGATTTATTAAAAAAAAACATTTCATGGAGTTTTGAGATTTGGATTAGGACTCTGCTTCTCCGATATTATTTCTGTGGCTGTGATTTTCTTTTTTTTTTTCTCTCTCTCTTGTTTTTTTTCCCTTATGTTTTGTGATTTTTGAGGACGTATTGGATAACATCAAGCACTATGCTTTGTGGTTTCGCTTTATTCTTTTTGGTGATTTCTACTGTAGATGGACGAGGAATATTATATACTGTTATACAGAAATATGATTTGCTATTCTTCGTCTTAAGCCATGTTGAGGCATTGATTCTGATGTAGGGTATAATGTCCTATATTATCTAGTACATTAATTTTTTACATGAATGTGCTGCAGCATATTCTTTTAAAGCAAATAACTTTAGCTTGATTTTATATAATATATATTTATATATATTTATATATATATGTGTGTGTTTTATTATGGTGTTTGCCTTGTGTTCTGATGCAGAAATGGATGCCACGCCCGGTCCAACGCTGTACCCATTGCACCGTTCTAAAACTATGCATCTGGTAAATGTGCAAGATTATCCTTTGATTTCTTTTTGTGGTTTTGAGTTTGTTTTCTTTCGTTAAAAGTTGAAGCAAATGATCATAATTTGTACAGGTGAGACATGCTCAAGGTATTCACAATGTTGAAGGCGAAAAAGACTACAATGCTTACTTGTCTTATGACCTTTTTGATGCACACCTTACTCCTCTTGGCTGGGCTCAGGTTAAAACCACTGACATAGCTTTTTATCTTGAAGAAATTGGATGGTTTGACACTGACTCATTGAAAAACCTAAGTCACAACTGAAATTATTTACGAGACATAGGCCTGGCACAATTCCCAAAAGATGCATTTATTTTATGCTTCCTCGTAACATTCAAGATTTTGTTATGATGCAGACCGATTTTTTTTTTTTTTTTTTTTTTTTTGGGGTGTGATAACAGGTTGATAACCTTCACAAACATGTTCAAGCATGTGGGCTTTCCAAGAAAATTGATTTAGTCATTACTTCTTCTTTGTTAAGGTATTGTTATTACTTCCAATGATTTAGAATTTCTTTTAGCACCTTTGTCATCCTACCCTGTGTGAAATTTTTTTAACTTGTATGCCACTCATTCGGATCATTACTGATGCGTGTTTGACCATGTATTATCTTCTAAAAGCAATCAAGTTGTCATTGTCATTTGTCAAATTGTCATTTTGGAACCATTCCCGAATGAACATTTTGGCGAGGACTTAATATAACAATTCCTATACGGAAAGAGATACTTTGCTTCACCTATTAATGCTCATCTCAAAGATACATCTTATCCTCTGGTAGGCCAAGCTTAAGAACATGTACATTATCACAAATGTATGTAGATTTTACATGACCCAAGTATATGAAACTTTAATAAATGAAGGAAAAACGTTTATTGAGGTGGCTCAATGTGCTGTTCTATCTAGATTCTTCGCTCATAATAAATACTAACTTAGAAAGCAGTAAAGAATGTCCTGCATTTACTCGTCCATAATGAAATCTTCCTGCCAAAGGTTAAGGGAAAGGAACGAAACACGAGTAACATATTCTCTGCTGGCATAGAGAATACCATCACAAAATTGTCATAACAAAAACACTGATCACCTCTATTTCTTGGCTGCCATACATTATCTGCTTTGAGATTTTAAAAACTAAGTCCCTAGGAATGGCCAAGGGATTAGCCTTTAGCTAGTTTCGGGAGAAATTAAAGTGTTTTGTGCTTGCTGCTTATTCATATATGTTTGGGCTTTGTAATTCTTCTTTCTATGTTGAAATTTTTTTTTTCCGATTATGCACTTCCATAGTTCCATGTCAGCTGAATCTGACGCTTGTCGACCAATAATTGCTTTATAGGGCCATGCAAACAGCAGTTGGAGTGTTTGGTGGTGGAGCTTACACAGACGGGATAAATGCACCCCCACTTATGGTGGCAAATGCAGGGAATAGTGACCGTTCTGCAATCACAAGTCTAAATTGCCCGCCATTTATAGCAGTAGAGCTTTGCCGAGAACCTTTGGTATGTAGCGTTACATCTAACAAGGGCTGTTTATATGTAGTGTGTGTGAGATGTTCACAAATAAGAATGGAAAGAGCATATATTTTACCACCTCTATTTCCACTAGCACCTGAATTGCGTATAGAGCCTAAAAGACCAAAGTCACTCTCTGTATGGTTGTTATTGGATTTCGTTATGGGCAGAGGGCAATGCCATGACGGAAAGATAAATCACTGTTCCCTCAGCCTTCTTCTTAACAAACTTGTATGGTTGTTAATGGATTTTGTTTGGTATTTCATTTTCATCAGCCTCTTTCCTCTCATGAGTATAACAGATGAATTGATTGGTTCTCCGGTCAAATCCTGTTTTGTTGACTGGTTGGTAGCAATTAACCATGTGTGTTTGTTCTCTTTCTGTAGGGAGTTCACCCATGTGATAAGAGAAGAAGCATTAGCGAGTATCGGTCTCTTTTCCCTGCAATAGATTTTTCCCTGGTAAGTATTCACCATTTTTTGTTATTTATTTTGTAATGTGGAAAATATCTGTATCATTAGCTCTATTGTCACTGCTAGCATTTGTTGGTCTTCAAAAATTTTAATCGAGGTTAAAACTTCAATTTTTTGTTTAGATAGAAAATGATGAAGACATTTTGTGGAAGCCTGATGTTGGAGAGACAAATGAAGAAGTTGCAGCTAGGGGCTTAAAGTTTTTAAACTGGTGAGCTTCTCTTCATTATTACTGCATTCATTCATTTACTGACATGAGAAACGCATATTTCTTTATTTTATTTGATAGAAAAATTATCCAGATTATGAATTGGAAAAGGCCAAGATCTGTAAGTACTGTGTTCACAAAAACCAAAGTACACTAATTTCAACTAAGCCCTTGTTCTGGAATTTGTGGTTTGCTGCATTAGTTATTTCTTTCTTTAGTTATCTATTACTTATTATACTCTTTTTCCTTTTTCTTTTTTCTTTTTTTTTGATAAAGACATTGTACTCTTTGTTTTCCGGCTAGCTTTTCTCGTTTGCTTGACTTACTTGAAATTCAATAAGACTTTTTTTTTTTTTTTTGGTGAACCATCCGGTATCCGGACCCACCACATAAAGGTACGAACCCACATAAAGGGTCCCTCAACTCTAGCGGGAGTAAACCTGACTAATCCGGATTCGAGCCGGGTTGGACTCATACGAGGAAAGCTCTCCCAACACCTGTTTCTTCATACACAAGACTCAAACTCGAGACCTTACTTAAAGGAGAATGGCCTCCTTGCCACCCAATCCCATAAGTTGTTGGTATTCAATAAGACTTTTAATCCCTCACACCTGACGTCTTTTTGTTCGAACCAGGTTGTGGACACGTGAGGAGAAAGAGATTGCAATTGTTACTCACAGTGGATTCTCACATCATACTTTAAGTAGATTCGGAGATGATTGCCATCCTACGGTGAAGAATGAGATATGCACGGAGTAAGTAGTAGTAAACTTGTTATGCATATTTATATCTATGCCCATTAATCCAAAGACGAAAATCATTTCGAATTCATCCAAGTCTGTGCATTTAAGTTTCAATCTCGACGATTTTTCATTACACTAACTAGACGACGAATTGTGATACGTGGTTGCAGCTTTGCTAATTGTGAGCTTCGTTCAATGGTTATAATCGATAGGAGGTGATAATTTTTGTTTTTTAGAATGTCAAGTTGTTGTTTCTCTCTCTTTGAAGAGCATTTATACAATTTTTGAGACATTTCTGTGCAGTTTAATGGGATCTGGTACTTCAACTACCAACTATCCTGGAAAAATACCCAAGGGGCTTGATCTTCCAAGTGATGTTGCTGATGAGAAGCATCCAGAAAAGGGTGCACAAAAGTAACCACATTCCAAGATTTGAAATGCCTGAGATTTAAGTTAGACTCTCAGTCTTAGTAATATTTATATCATCTCCTAGATTCAGATTTGGAGAGTGGAAAGATGAAACCTGTCTGGGTCAGCATTTTCTTTTAGGAATCTATAACAGTTTTGTAGGCTTCCTTTCTCCTTTGAGAATTTGGGAGGTTCTTCTTTGTCGATTAGTTGAGCTCTGAAGCCCTGCTGAAGAGCATGGACGTATCGATTAACCGGATCAGAGTCTTAGTACTTTATGTGGCTCCGGAATTCAACAAATTTTTATGTATGTTTCAAAATTTCTATGCAGTACTTATATATCTTTGCCCTTTTGAGGAAATATTCTGTTTTACTTGTCACTTTGTTTTTGTGCCGTTGACGAGGGGACGCAAACAGTGAGCAATATCAGTTTTTGCTCCCAAACAATAGCAGTTATTTCTCGTCTTTATTTTTCTCTCTATTTTTCCGTTCGGATGGTTCCTTTTTTCCTGTTTTCACACTGCAATGGAATTTGTAATAGCAGCTTCTAGCCAGAATGGGGAAAAAATGACACAGAGAGAGAAGAAATTGTTACTTTGGGGGTAATTACAAACGAATTACCTAACGTTTTGATTATTTGAAAGGCTTTTCGGCCGTTGTTTAACCGTTCCATTAAAAGACTTGTGGGGATAAAGGTACTCTTATTTCTTATAATCCACACCTAACAAGGTAGGTTGACGATCGAAAGGTTGGCCAAACAGCGTTTTTTTTTTTTTTGGTATGGGATAATCCGAAAGTGTGACTTCGCTCTTCTGCTTCTTAAAGCATTGCTTAATGACTACTAGCCTGGTTGGGAACACTATTAAGTTTCGCCTATCGATCTATTGAAATCTAAAAAATTTCAGATTTAAAGCATTGGCCTCCTCGAGCTCAAAAGCTCATTTAAACATGTTTTTCTTAGTTATCAAAGTATGGGTAATGTCCGAAAATAATTAATAAAAACATGATAAAACATATTTAAACACTTTTTAGCAAGTTTTTCACAAAAATTTTCAAATTAATCCGAATATAAGAAAAAGAAAAAAACTTGATTTAGCTCAATTTTTTGTTTAAACTAGCTTAGATTCATGGTAAAATAAACTCTACAACTTAGGTTAAACGTTGTTGAGCTCAAGGAAGCTCGGATTACATCATTCAAGAAAGATCAAAAATTTTAAAACTATGAAATTTTGAAAAGAGAGGGAAAATGAGCTAACATCAATGGACGTTTTGCAAAGATTCGTGGTGGCTTGAGCTTCGATTCCTTGCCCCAAACCAGCGAGAAATTCAGAAAAGGAGAGATGGAAGAGAAAGAGAGAGAGACGGTGAGAGAGAAGGACGAAAAAGAGAGTGAGAGGGAAAGAAAGAGTGGGGGATTAAATAAAGAGGGAGAATAGGGTGGTTCATTGGAAATTTGAAAAATTATTTGGTCACAAAGTGAAAAATGAAATAAATTATTAGAAGTCATCAAAACTTGTTCAAATGAGTTAACAAAATGCTAAAATTTCACTTATGGTAATTTTTAACAACTTTAAAATTGGATAACTAACATATTGGTTAAAAGTAAAATTGATCAAAAATATACCACAAAACGAGTAGATAAATTCTAAATTAAAATTTGACACACTAATCCATCAATTTACATATTGATTATACTTAACAAATTTCTGAGCCTTACAAGCTCTAGACTTTATTTTGGCAAATAAAGAAAAGACAATAAAAGTGATTCTGTTATGTTTTTTTAACCCCCACCTTTCAATTGATTCAGGCTGTGGACACGAAAAGAAAAGGAAATTGCAATTGTTCCCACGGTGGATTCTTGTCTCGGGCCTTACGTGCTTTTGCTAGTGATTGCCATCGTTCGGTCAAAACTGAACTCTGCACACAGTGAGCACTAGAACTTGCTTCATTCAGCCCCCTCAATTATAAATATATATGTATATATATATATATATATATATATATATCTATCTATGTGTGTGTACGTATGTATCGAAAATTTGTTATCATTGGATGCAGCTTTTCAAATTGTGAGCTTCGTTCAGTGGTTATTGTTGATAGGAGGTGAGATAACACTTATGTCTGCCAAATTAATCTTGAAAAGTTTTTAAGTTATATTATAACATTTTAGCTCCTGTAGAAGTACATTATATATTTATATTTTCTGAATCTTCCCTTAATTTGGCAGTTTAACGGGGTCTGATTCCTCAACTACTAATTACCCTGGAAAATTTCCACTTGGCCTTGATCTCCCGAGTGACCTTGCCAATGGGAAGCATTCAATTAAGGATGCACTTAAGTGAATTAAGAGAGAGGAAATCTTTGTATATTTTCTTTAGATTTGTCATTGAAACTTTAGGCACCATTTAATTTATAACGTTTATTATCATGAATTTTAGTTAACTTTGTCAAACGAACATTTTAACATGAAATATTTTTAGTATTCAATTACATACCGGTTATGTTAGATACGTTATTGATATTGAAATATCATAACAAAACAACAAAACTAAAAAAAACCATAAATAACTGATCGAATAAATTACTATGAAGATAGCAATAAGAAAGTTACATATATTTTTATTAGTCCTAGCGTAAGAGGTCTTTTTATTTAATATTTTTGTGCAAGTTACAACGTAACACGATGAAAAATAACCCTTTTATATCAAATAATCATTAGTTATATCACATTTTGAGCAAGTACATGACATTTTCTTAATTATGATTGCCTTTTCTTTTATCAAGTGGCGTATGTAGTTATTATGTAGATCCATAATAACTGCGTATTATCATCGAATACTACTATATACATATATACATATCTTTTTTAAAAAAAAATTGTCATCAAGACACTTTGATTTTGCTTTGTGGATCTTCCTAACCAATCCTGAGCCTACCCACTGAAAAAAAAAATTAAAGTGAAGCTATGAAGATCATGGAAGAGATTAAGGGGCAATCAAAACACCCTTGTAGTGTAGGTTGGTGTAGATGTAGCTTTGTGTTGCTGCCTTAATAAGGTTCTCATGGCTCGTAGAGGAAAAAGATTTTGTTCTCTGAAGTCTTAATAATTTCTTACAAACTCTCTTTAATTTCCTGGAAAATTTTGCACTTACTTGGGCAATAAAAACTGAAAAATCAAATTGTGTAACGACCTCCACTTAGTATAATATTGTCTGCTTTGAGCCTAAACATATACGGTTTTAGTCTTGAGTTTTACCCTAAAAAGCCTCGTACCAAACCATATTTATGAACCATTATTTATGGCCATTGTCATGTGGGGCCGTACAACTTACCATTTCTTAATCCTTTTCGCCTCAAAAGAATTATGGTTGTCACAAATTGAGAACTTGCGCATGTTCACAACTTGGCCCAAGGCCAGTTCATAGCATTTCAACACTTGCTTGATGGCACAACTGCCCTCTATCAAGGCCTTGCAAGATAATTTCAATATTGTCATTTGCAAAAGATAAGTGGTTGATGTTGGGACCCCACAAATTAGCCAGATAAACCTTCAAGAGACCTAAATATGTCATTATGCTTGATGAGTGCTAAGAAACACTAGGTGCATATGAGAAAAAAGATAAGAGGGCATGGGGCAGCCTTGTTTGTGCCCACAACTAGAGGTACAGAGCGGCATTTGGGATCCATTTATGGTGAAAGAAAATTTTGTTGTTGAAATACAATCCAAAATGAGTGAGTTCATCTTGTTGCCAATATTATTTTCTCCAGAAGAGCCGATTAGAATGACCATTCAACCTTATCGTGCGGTTTGCTGATATCCAGTATGAAGCCATAGCACCGCTCGCGCTATTAGTCTTCCTATGAATAGATCAACCTTCCCAGCATAAACGCCCTTTGATTCTCAGAGATGGACAACTGAATTTTTTTAGCCCATTTGCAATAACTTTCGTGATTATCATGAAGACTGTTATGAATAAATTAATTTAATGGTGTAGATATTCATATTCTTAACACCCTTATGAATTGTATTATTTTCACTTTAATGACCATTAGTATTGGTATTTTATAACCTTCATAACCTCCTAATTAACACTCTATTTATATTATTTTATTGTTGTAACTCTTGCCCTTTGGTCTATCCTATTTTATGATTTTTGATCTATATATATGGCCTTTGAGAGCCTATATTTGTACATGAGATGTGATGATGAATAACAAAATTGTTTCTATCTATTTCTCTATTTCTCTTGTGTCTCTCTATTTTATACTTTGCAATTTGGTTCTTTGTATTTGTTTTATAACACGTTATTAGCACGAGTCTTAAGCTATTTTTATTGTAGGGGCATTTGAAATTTGAAGATCATCTCGGATGTTAGTAACTTGTCTTCAACGTGTGCTAAGTATTCTTCATGATATCCCAACTATATCTTGAGGATGAACAGGTAATCCATACTTCATATGATTATTGTGTTTATTATCTAATACAACCTATATACTATTATTTGAAGATAAAAATGCTTAATTGGATCCTACGATTGAAAAGTGAAAAAAAAAATGTATTGATAAGAGAAATTAAAAGTTTGTAATATTGCTCCCATGAATAATCAAATTTGGTCACTTGGCATGTGATATAGAAAGGCTTTGACACGTACTTGTTGTACATCTAAATGTCAATACCAAGCCTAAATCAAGGGAGAAATTTTCATCCGTTTGTTATAAAAATATTATTATGACATATGAAAAGGCTATAGTGGTGCTTCCATGAAGGATATACCTATAGAGCATTCACAATATAAATGTGATCTTATAAAGCCTAAATGGAGAAAAAGCTAGAGAAAGAGTTGAGCTATTGATTGTCTCCTCTTTATTTGATCTAAGTTTATTTGATCGAGTGCAATATGA
>CAMOHE010036090.1:0-46897 GCA_946598075.1 Artocarpus hirsutus
AAAATGGTACTCCTTTGATTGATTTATTTGAATTATTTTGGTAATATTATATTTTATTTTATTTCGCATTTAATTATTTATTCGTTAATTGTTTCAGTCCATTTTTTTTATATACGTTTATTTGATTTACGTAATTTCTTTTAAAATCGAACAATTTTCTAGATATAGTCCTACTGAGCCTTTCGCTCACATTTTATCTGTTTTGAAATCTTAACCCTAGGTGGATATCAGCATAGGTTTGGAGAGGAGTTCGCCGACCGGACTTACGATCAGTAGAAGTATTTGGTAGGTTAATTTTTATCATTTAAGGCATGTAAGACTTTAACTTCTCTTTCATTCTGGACTGTGGTTGTATCGTAATATTGTCAATACTATATGTGTGTGCACAATATGTGGGCCAGTGGGACTCATACGCGTTTCACCCCATATCTAATTATTTTAATGTTATTTCTATTTGTTTAATTATTATGATGATTCATTTATTTCTTTAACTTTTCTATTCAAACGATTTTAAAATTATCACCCTTTTTACTCATAAATTTCATTCTAAAACCCTGATTTTTAACCAAATCTTTACTTAATTAATTTAATTAAACCACCACGTCACCTCCCGTACTCCGGGGTGTGACAGGGCGCCTTTCATTTGCTTCTTTCGCCTTTAACTTGTCCCCCGTTCTTTGAAGGAGAATGTCCTTCCTGCCGTGGGAGTGAGCCTGCTGCATGTGATACCTCCAGTGACCTCCAAAGGCCCTGCCAGAGCTGAAATGTTTGCTGCAAATGTGACATTTGCGAGTGCCTCTAGGTTTCGACGCAGTTGAGCCATTTATAAAACACTTATCCATTAGAAAAACACTGCAAAAGAAAATGTAAATATAATCAAATTAAAACAAATACCCAAGATCAATGCTCAAAGGAAGAGTTTGAAGAAGAAGAAGAAAGGTTCGTCCTAGAGATGGACTACTAGTATACTACCTAAAGGGAACAAGGAATGGAGTTAACGGAGGAATTGCTTGAGGGTTTAAATGCTAGAGCAAAGCTTAAAAGAAATATTATACTAGTAAGGAAATATATATAGGTATATTATACATATTTATAAAGAAATATGTTATTGTGAAATTGTTATATAATCTTTTGCCAAGAAGATACCAAATAGAGAGAAAAGAACTCCAAAATTGAGCTTTGGTATTAAATTTAGGAGTTGAAATTAGCAAAATCAATCAGACAAATGAGAGGAAATTAAAGAAAATGTTATAAATATAGTATTATGATGGATGTCTATAATTCTCAAAGTTTTCCAGTCTCATAACTTTTAAAACTGCACAAATTCCATAATCTTTATTTGTTACAATTAATTCATAGTTAGTTTTTCCATTTACAACATCATTAAACCTATTGTAATCTATGGGCATCTTTAGCCTATAAATAAAGGCTTTGAGATGCATGTAAAAAAGAAGAGAAAATATAGATATCATTATCTCATTCTATTGTGTTCTTTTCTACTTTCAAACCATATTCGCTTGTTTTTTTTTCTTTATTTTACAACACGTTATCAATATGAACTAGCTCCAATTATGCCTTTCTACCGAAGTACCTTAATGATTGCTGAGTGTGCTCAGTAAGTGACTTCTGCCCTCTTTCTTCTATCTTACTCAATGCCCATTTGCGTGTTTGTTTTGATGAAACAAATGTTACAAATCTTTTAATCAGGAATAATAGGCCTAACGGTTCCAATATATTGTTGTATTATAATTTGCATTCTGGTTATATTTTGTTCGAATTTTTTTTCTTATTGTTAAGCATTCAATTGACAATGCGGCCATAACTGCAATTACTTTTTTCACTCCTTTTGTATATTTAGTTCGAATATATATATATTTATATATATATGGATATAGTAAATCTAAATGATTCTTATATATTGCATTATTTATTTAGATAATAAGTTATATTATTTATTTTTCGTATTTTATTTGTTTTGAGTGATCAAATATATGCTTTATTTCCTATCTACTTGTTCTTATGATTATTGTTATTATTATTATTACCGCTTATGATTTGATTTATGTATAAAAAAATACACACAAACAAAATAAACATAAAAAATTATCAAATACGTAAACATTAATAAGTAATATATAAACGTTATCGTTTATTTGTTAAATATATAAACATTTCAAATATATAAACTGTTGTAGCCAAATTACTATAAATAGTTGTTTATTGTTATTCATTAAACAATATATATACTATCTACTGATTGTTTATTGATATTTTTATCTTCTAATTTGATTAATTTTTTGTGAGTCTTTACCATGACAAATCTTACCAAGTTGGAATTTGTAGCCCTTGATATTACAGGCAAGAACTATCTATCATGGACACTTGATGCTGAAATTCATTTGGATGCTATGGGTCTTGGAGACACAATCAAATAAGGAAATCAAGAATCATTACAAAACCGCACCAAAGCAATGATTTTTCTTCATCACCATCTCCATGAAGAATTAAAAACTGAATATTTGACTAAAAAAGATCCACATGACCTTTGGAAAAATTTAAAAGAAAGATATGACCACCAAAAAACTGTTACTCCTTCAAAAGCTTGTTATGATTGGATGCATTTATGATTGCAAGATTTTAAATTAGTAAGCAAGTATAACTCTGCAATATTTAAAATTAGTTCTCAATTAAAATTATGCGTAGAAAATATTATTGATGAAGATATGCTAAAGAAAACTTCTCTACTCTTCATGCCTCGAGTGTGCTCCTGTAGTAGCAATATCGAGAAAAAGGCTTTAAAAAATACTCTAAATTGATTTCATGCCTTCTTGTGGCTGAACAAAATAACGAGCTATCAATGAAAAATCATGAATCTCATCCAACTGGTTTTGCCCTATTTCCTAAAGTGAATGCAATAACATCTAACAATTCAGGGCGTGGACAAGGTCATGGTCGTGGTCGTGGTAGTGGTCGTGGCCGCGGATGCAGTCGAGGTTGGAATACCTATCACAATTGTGATAATAACAATTCTCACGTCCAAAAGAGGGAGAATAATGGAGACAAAGGAAAAGGAGTGCAACAAAAGGATTTAAAGAATTCAGAAAATATATGCTACCGGTGCGGTTTGAAAGGACTTGGTCACGTACTTGTCGTATGTCGAAATATCTTGTTGTGCTTTATCAAGCATTGCTCAAAGAGAAGGGAAAAAATATAGAAGCAAATTCTGCCTACTTTGATGATCTTGACCAAAGTCCTATTGATATAACTCATTTGGATGTGGCAGATTTCTTTGAACATCTTGAAGGGAGAATTGATCATTTAATTGGTGATGGGAATGTCCAAAATAACTAAAATGATTTCTAGGATTTTATTTTTGGTGTGTTTTTGTTTTGTTTGAGGTGTGTTTTGGTGCTTTTTTAACTATGGTTTCAATATCTAATATTTTACTTTGTTGGATTGTAATATTTCTTGTAATGTATTTTTGTTTTATTTGAATGAAGAAAATATGGATATTCCCCCAGTTTTAGTTGGACCCAAGATCAATGGTGAAGATGTGTGTCTAGCTGATAGGTCAACAACACATACCATACTTAAAGATAAAAAATACTTTTCCCACTTGATAATGGGCAAAGCTAATGTCAATACAATACTGGTAGTATAAAAATTATTGAAGGCTCTGGAAGAGCCAATAAATTATTACCCGGAGGAACAAGATTTCTTATAAATAATGCATTACTTTCTACTAAGTCTCAAAGAAATTTATTAAGTTTTAAAGATATTCACCGAAATGGATATCACATTGAGACAGTGAATGAGGGGAATGTTGAATACCTCTATATTACAGCTATGATTTCGGATAAGAAATACACATTAGAGAAATTGCCTACTCTCTTTCGGTTTGTACTACACAAATATTAGTCAAATTGAAGCACATGTAATAGTGAACCAGAAGTTCACTGATCTAAATACTTTTATTGTTTGGCATGACCAGTTAGGCCATCCCGAGTCAATAATGATGCGAAGAATCATTGAGAATTCAAATGGACATCCATTGAAGAATCATTGAGAATTCAAATGGACATCCATTGAAGAACCAGAAGATTCTTCAATCTAATGAATTCTCATGTGTTGTTTGTTCTCAAGGTAAATCAATCATTAAACCATCACTAGCTAAAGTTGGGATTGAATTCCCTGCATTTCTGGAACGTATTCAAGGTGATATATGTGGGCCCATTCATCCGTCATGTGGACCATTTAGATATTTTATGGTTTTAATAGATGCATCTACAAGATGTCACACACGTGTTTATTATCAACTCACAACATGGCGTTTGCAAGATTACTTGCTTAGATAATTTGATTACGTGCGCAATTTCTAGATCATGCAATTAAGTCAATACGTCTTGACAATGCTAGTGAATTTAGATCCCAAGCTTTTTATGATTATTGTATGTCAATCGGGATAACTGTTGAAGAGCCTGTTGTCCATGTTTATACGCAAAATAGTCTAGTAGAATCATTTATTAAACTCCTCTAAGTAATAGCTAGGCCTCTACTTATGAGAACCAAACTCCTTGTTTCTGTTTCGGGACATGCTATTTTGCATGCAGCAGCACTTGTGTGCATTAGGCCAACGTCATATCATAAGTTCTCTCCACTACAATTGGCTTATGGTCAAGAGCCAAATATTTACCATGCAAGAATTTTTAGTTGTTTAGTTTATTTTCCTATTGCTCCACCACAACGCGCTAAGATGGGACCTCAAAGAAGGCTAGGAATATATGTTGGATATGAATCCCCTTCTATAATTAAATATCTTGAACCAATAACAGGAGATGTTTTTACGACTTGATTCGTCGACTGTCATTTTGATGAAGCAAATTTCGCAGCATTAGGGAGAGAGAATAAGCAGCTGGAAAAATAAATTATATAGAAAGCATCGTCAATATGTCACCTTGATCCTCGTACATAGTAATGTGAGCAAGAAGTTCAAAAGATAATTCACTTGCAAACTATAGCCAATCAATTGCCACATGCATTTACTGACCTAAAAAGAATAGCCAAATCTCATATACCAGCTACAAATGCTCCAGTTCGAGTTGATGTCCTAGTAGGACAAAATATTACTACAGCAAATGAGTCTAAAGCATGTCTGAAACATGGTAGATCAGTCAGTTCTAAAGACAAAAATCCTCAGAAAAGAAAAGGAGCAAATAATCAAGATGGTCAAATTAAGGAGGTAGGTACTTTTGAGGAGAGCCTAGACATAACTAATCATAAGACCTCAGAAGAGGTACAAGTACCTAAAAATAGTGAAAATAAAGAGATCTCGATAAATTATGTCACTACTGGAAAAAGATGGAATCGAAAAGAAATAGTTATCGACAACATTTTTGCATACAATGTAGTGCTCAATATTGTTAAAGAAAGCGAGGATCCTGAACCTAAATCTATCGAAGAATGTCGACATAGAAATGATTGGCCAAAATAGAAAGACACAATCTAGGCAGAATTGAACTCACTTGCAAAACGTGTGGTTTTTGAACCTGTAGTTCGAACACCTTCCACCAATAGGATGCAAATGGGTATTTGTTCGAAAATGAAATGAGAAAAATGAAGTTGTTATATATAAAACACAACTTGTAGCATAAGGATTTTTGCAAAGACTTGGTATTGATTATGAAGAAACATATTCCCTGTGGTGAATATGATTACATTTCAATTTCACATTAGTCTGACGGTACATGAAAGACTGGATATACGCCTAATGGATGTCGTTATAGCCTATCTGTATGGTTCACTTGATAACGATATCTATATGAAAATCTTTAAAGGATTTAAGATGCCTAAAGCATGTAATTCAAATTCTCAAGAAAATTATTCAATTAAGTTACACAAATCCTTATATGGATTGAAGCAGTGTGGACGCATGTGGTATAATCGCCTTAGTGAATATTTAATAAAAGAAGGTTACAAAAATGATCCTATTGTCCATGTGTTTTTATAAGCAAATCCAAATATGAGTTTGTTATAATTGCGGTATATGTTAATAATTTAAATATTATTGGAACTCCTAAAGAAGTTCTAAAGGCAATGGATTATTGAAGAAAGAATTTGAGATGAAAGACTATGGAAAAACAAAGTTTTGTCTCGGCTTGCAAATCAAGCATTTAGCAGGTGGAATTTATATTCATCAATCAAATTACATAGAAAAGGTCCTAAAACAATTTTACATGCATAAAGCACATCTATTGGGTACTCCAATGATTGTTCGATTACTTGATGTGAAAAAGGACCCTTTTCGACCTCAAGAGGATAACGAAGAACTTCTTGGTCCTAAAGTACCATATCTTAGTGTGATAGGTGCACTAATGTATCTTGCTAATAATACTCAACCAGATATAGCATTCTCTGTAAGTTTATTAGCAAGATAGTACTTTTCCAACTCGAAGGCATTGGAATGGAGTTAAGCATATATTTCGATATCTCCAAGGAACAAGTGATATGGGCTTGTTTTATTCAAATAACATGGGATCACAACTAATTGGTTATACAGATGCAGGTTATTTGTCTGATCCACATAAAGCCTGATCTCAAACAGGCTATTTATTTACATATAGTGATATAGCTATATCATGGCGTTCTACAAAACAAAACATGGCCGCTACTTCCTTAAATCAAGCAAATAGCGATTCATGTGGCAACATATCCAAAAAACATGTGGTCTACCTTCGAAGAAAGAAACTCCAACAACACTATATGAAGATAATGCTGCTTGCAAAGCTCAGTTAAAAGGAGGATGCGTAAAAGGAGACAGAACAAAACACATTTTGCCAAAATTCTTTTTCACCCATGATCTTGACAAAAATGGCGATATTGATGTTCAACAAATTCATTCAACATATAATTAAGCAGATTTATTCACAAAAGCATTACTGATTGCAACATTTGAAAGATTGGTGCATAATATTGGAATGTGTCAGTTTAGAGATCTAAAGTGATGCTTCCATGAGGGGGAGGAAATACGTGCTGTACTCTTTTTCCCTTAATTTAAGTTTTGTCCCACTGGGTTTTCCTAACAAGATTTGTAATAAGGCAGCTATTTTGGCATATTATACAAGAATGATGTACTCTTTTTCATTCACTAGGATTTTTTTTGCATAGGTTTTTTCCTAGTAAGGTTTTAATGAGGAATATTCTTGATAATTGACGTCCAAAGGGGAGTGTTATGAATACTATATTATGATGGATGTCCATAGCCCCTAAAGTCTTCAAGTCTCATTACCCCCAAAGTTTCAAAAATTCCATAACCTCTATTTATTACAATTTATTCATAGTTATTTTATCCATTTACAACACCATTAAACATGTTGTAACCTATGGGCATCTTTAGCCTATAAATAAACGCTTTGAGATGCATGTAAAAAAGAAGAAAAAATATATATATTATTCTCTCATTCTCTTGTATTCTTTGCTACTTTCAAACTATATTCTCTTGTTTTGTTTTCTTTATTTTACAATAGAAAAAATGAAATATAAGAGAGAAGAAGCAATAAAGTATTTCTTTTTAAGGTTCTAAAAGTAAAATAGATTTTCTATTGTCAATATACTTTTATTGCTGCAATTAATTAAAGTCATCCGTTGGCAAACCTTCCTTTTCCATTTATGGCTTTCGGTTTTTATAAGAATGCAATGCACTTTTTTCTGGTGCTTCTGGTATTATCTCATGTACAAACATGTGAATCAAAGTTTTGATTTTTTTTTTTATATTTCAAATGGTACTTTTTTTCTTTCTTTTTTTTTTTAAAAAAAAAAAAGTAGTTTTTAAGTTTCATATGTATTCCCTTTTCTTTTACTCTATTTAAAGTTTTTAGTGTCCCCTACATTCTAAGTTTAACTCTTCCATGTATTTATCAATAGTCTTTTGTGCCTTTTGGTGTACTCCATTTTCGTCATCCCTTTTTTGAACTTCATCTTGAATGTCAGACATAACTTAGAAGTAATTTCACTGCTAATTTTGTCATAAAATTTAGTGTTTAAATCTCTTACTCTCAAATTTAATTGAAAAACCTTTCATCTTAACATTGCATAATTATTGTTTGATAAACAATTTGAGCCAGTTTGAGAACTTGATTTAAAGCATTAAAAGTTTTGGCTCATGCTAATTTTGCTATGTTTGTTCTCTAACGAAATTTAAATTGCTACAGTCATAAGGTTCAAGCCTTTAGTTTAAAGCTCCAAATGGCTTTCTAAATGCCCTTTTTATCTTCGTTAAGATGAAATTAAAACTTCAGAGAAATTGGTAACTTCTTTCTTTTTCTTTTTTCCTTTTCTTTATTCCTGAAAGAAAGGAAAAAAAAAAAAGAGGAGATAATTACCTATTTAAATTAGTCATACAAGGTAAGAAAAAAGTTCAAGAAATTACATCTTGACCATTTAGATTTTAATTAAATTATAGAGAGACGCATTTAGCAGAACAATATACATAGAAAATTTTTTATATGGTTAAATTTTGACCTATTTGCTAAAAACTATGGTACGAGTACTATTATTTATTTTATTATTATTTTCCTCCTTCATTTTCTTCTCTTCTCTTCCTAGCCGTTAATTATGATGCTTCCTTTCCCAATCAGCAGGAAATGATGATCAGCGGGAAATGATGATCAGCAAGATGATTAGACAACTGAGGATAGGCTACATGTGGAGACTTTTGTTTGGGTTTACGACAATGTGTTAGGAGATGGCCGTAGGGTGGAGTTGCACCATCGAAATTAGGGGTGGCCAGTTGAGGTTGAGGAGAAAGATTTTTCTTAATTTGGGGTTTTGAGAGAGAAAGAGAAAGACCCAATTGAAAATAAACTACAAAATAAACCAACCCTATATGAACAAACAAGTGATCTTTCTTTTATAGTCAAGTTAGGGAAGATTTCTTTCTCTTTCTCTCTCTCTCTTACTTTCTTTCTCTATATTTCTCACCTCAAACACACAACAATGAATGACAAGAAAGGAAGACAAGCAAAACCTATATCATGAATTACGAATACATGAAACCCAAAGACCAAGAACACAAGCACTATATTTGATTATTTTCTCCCTCTTAATAGCTAGGAATCACCATAATTAATGGTTGGGAAGAGAAGAAGATGATGAAGAAGAAGAAACAACTTTTAAATTTTTTCTAATTAAAAATTTTTGGTCAATTGATTATATTTTATAAAAAGGGTAATTTTGTCTTTTCGTGTCTTAAAAAAGCATTTGAGTACTAAAATTTTTTTCTAAAAGGTCGAGGTATTGACATGAAATTTTTCAAAACAGAAGATATCAAACTCATATTTTGATATAACATAAGGTACTAAAATAAATTTTTCCCTTGAAACAATGTTCACGCAACTGGTGGAAGAAAAAAAAGAGATCAAGAGTCAAATCACAAAGTTGACTGGTGTCTTGGCTGTTCAGAACTGCGGTAGATTTCTAGCTTAAACCTAATAGAACCTAAAGGGACATCATATGGCATAAATCTACAACTCTAAAGATCAAAATATCAAAGAGGTCAATGCCATGTCCACTCAAAGCAGAAAGGTATTGGAACCGCCTTTAATATGCACAGCCACTTCGAGTAGTTGAGAAACTACTCCAATAGAAGAATAACAACCAAAATTAACATAAAAGTGCCTTTCCCCTAAGCTCTTCATCCATAGGGAAAGTACTAGAAAAACAAGGTGAGATCCTAGAGCACTTGACACAAGTAAAGATCGATCTTCCCCTGCTACATGTGATCAAGCAAGTGCTAGCTTACACCAAAGTTATCAAGGTTTTATGGACTATGAAAAAGAAACACCTCCTTGAGAAGCTACATTCTTGATAGAGCAGGTAAGTGTAGTGATAGAACTGAAGACTCTGCCTAAGTACAATGACCTACCCCACCATTTCCTACCATATTGGGACACATGAATTTGGCCAAGCTTTGTTAGATATCAGAGTGAGTGTCAAACTCATGCCTTATTCAATCTACTCACAACTTGGTCTTGGAGAGATTAAGCCCACATCCATGGTTCTGCAGTTGGCTCATCGATCCATCAATAAATTATAAGGAATAGTAAAAGACATTTTATTGCATAGCGACAAATTCTAATACCTAGTGGACTTTCTTGTCTTGGATACTCAATCTGTGGTTAACATAGAGTCAAAAATTCCTATCATCCTTGAAAGACAGTTCCTTGCCATAACAAATGCCTTTATCAACTGCAAGAATGGTCTCATAAAGTTATCATTTGGGAACATGACTCTAGAGGTGAACATTTTCAACTTCGTAATGCAATCACATGACGAGGATGAGTGTTATCAAACTTTTATGGTCGACATACTTGGTCAAGGAGAAGGTTCAGCTACCAAGCAACCTTGCTAATCTTAAAAAGCTCCTCCAAAATTCTAAGTATGATAGTTCCAATCCTATTGAGTTGGCAAACCAATCTACCATCTTCAAAGACTCATACGATAAAGGGACCAAGTTTTGGCAACCATGTTTTGAACAGCTTCCACAAGAGAGAGAAAAGCCAAAACCATCCACCGAGGGTCTATTATTAAGTGAATCTCATGATTAATTAGTCGAGAACCTCTTAAGTAACCTAATTACCTCTCTAAGCATCAAATGGATAATATGCGTAAAACTTGATTCCAATACTCCTATTAAGAACCAAGTAAATTAAAGAATTATTAAGCTCTAGTTCTCCTAATGACTGTGAAGGAATTTTAGGAGCCTCCCAAACTCTTAAAACCTAAGTTGTGCTATCCAAATCGGACGTATAATTAGTTCTCACAAGTGCCTAACTTATACATCAAATCATCTAATCCATTGGCCAAATAAATTAGAAGCATTAAAAATGAGACATCACAAATCAACCATGACAAAGCACTTAAAATAAATCAACACTTTATAATAAGATAGAATCAAAGCTCTAGAAACATAACTATTCCATAACTAATATTAAAAAAACTAGCATTAAGGTTTCAACATTTAAAAATCACAAAAATACAAAGAAGAGAATGAGAATGAAAAAGCCTATTTTGGAGTTGTCACAAGCTTCTAGCTTTTTTTATTCTTCTTCTCCCCAACTTCTTGATTTCCAAATGCTTTTCTTCTCTCCAACTTCTTGATTTCCAAATGCTTTCTCTCATGATGATTTATTTAAAAGAAAACTTAAATCTAAAAACTAGAACTAAAATCCCAAGTTAAAGCAAATTAATATTTTTTTCTTTTCTTTTCTTTTCTTTTCTTTTCCACCATTTTCTTCTTTGGAATTAGCCAAATCCTCTTGGGAATATATGCCTCCTCCTCCAAAAATGGAGGCTTTAGGGTTTTTAAGTTTTAAGCTTCAATCAACACCCATTGGAGATTGTTGGATTGAAGGGAACGGTCAAGATCGGCCCAAAAAGTGGCTTCAACTTGCTGGGAGGCTCCAAGGATGCACAACTGCAGAGAAGTATGGCACTGGCCGCATGCTTTAACTGGGCACTATAATGCCCTTTTTTGGTGCTGCAGTGCTAGCCTACTTGGATGCATCCCGAGTTGGCCGTCTAAGCACCGTTTGTATGGTATTTTTCCATCAAACCCTAACTTATTAATTTCCTATAAAAAAACGAAAGACATTAAAATAACACAAATGCTTGAGGATTCTCACAATATTTAAGCTCAAGGAATAATTTATTTGTGTGTAAAATACTCACTCATCAACCTTATAATGGATATTATCAAGTGCTTGCCAAAATCAAAGTGGATGGATTCTATTCTTGTGGTGGAGGACAATTTGAGCAAATACACTCATTTCATTTGCCCTAAACACCTTTTAGACCACATAAACCATGGTTGTTGGTGGTCCACCAACACAGGATTCCCAAGTCAATCATATTAGATAGGGACAAAGTGCTTATACGGCACTTTTAGTCAAAACTTTCAAAGTTACAAGGCACAAAAATAAAACATGTTAGGTTTGGTGCTCTTAAAATGTGTCATTTTATTCAAATTAGGTATTATAAAAAATAAAGTATTGCATTATCAATAAATAATATTTCTTGTTGTTCTCCTATATGTATATGTGTGAGTGCATGTGCACACCCATGTGCAAATGTCCTAAAGGATCCAATACTCGTTTATAGTCCATAATCATGTATATAGAAAGTTTATAAAGAAGATATGATTGTAAAGGGCTTAGTATAAAATATAGGTTTACTATTAATAGATAAAGTTGGATATTTTGCCTTGATAAATACTGTAGTTTTATTTATATTTAAATTAGTGAAAAAATCTTATTCAGATTGCAGTAATGTTGGTGATTACTAAATAAGAACACCACTATGTTAGAACATATTAAACTAGGACCAAGATAGAATTATGATTTGTATAATTTCGTAATAAAATCAAAATTCTTACCCCTTTTTTTTATCATTTTAATGGACTTACATCTATTTACAGATACAAAATTATGGATTATTTTATTGTATATAGTATTATAGGTTAGTTTTTTGACAAATAAACAAACATTTTAAAATTGTGTTGTGTTAACATATTGATATTTTCCATCCATTGTTTTCTGGAGAAAGAAGCAAGACTTCTTAAATGCTTTGCATTTCTATATCAGTGCTTGAATTTCGTTTTAATATAATCTACTAGTTATTTTTCCTTCTTTCATTTTCTGTTTATCTTCTAGGTGTTTACCAATAACTTAATAATGCTAAAAAGCAGGGGGGAAGACACGCTAATCACCCTAGATTTTTCTCTGAAAATGATGCATGAGCATTGACGTCCAAATTTGAGACATAATTTTTCATTGAAAAATAATGAACGTGTTTTGGCATCCAAATTTGAGACAAGATATGAGATATAAACTAGAGCTATAAAGATGGTTAAACCAAGTGGGCAGCTATCCACATCTTAAACCCTATATTGGGCCTAACCCAGCTAGCCTACATAAGGATATAGTACAGGCCAATCCACACATATAGGCTGATATGAGCTTACGTCTGTGGCCCACCAAATTGGATTGTTGCTTTTTTATTTTTAAAATATTTTCATATAACATAACGGATTCATTTGATTATGTCGTTTTAACTATATAATTCTAACTGTTACAGTGTAATGCTCTCACATGCTATAGTGTAAAGCTTTCACACGCTACAATAAAGCCTTACACTGTCCGTCGGGTTATAGGATCAAACTGGGTCTTAATTACTTTTTTACTAGGTAATTCAACCCAAACCACATCTACATGTGGATTGGGCCACCCTGGTCCATAAAAAATCAAAAGCTTTCATGCATTGGGCTAGATGGCCTGTATTTATAGCTCTACAATAAAAAAAAAAAAAGAGCAACTTACAAAAATGCCTCCAAATGCACCATGTTATTAAAAATGCCCTCCAACAAACCACTACTTAAAGTTGCCACTTTATTAGAATTTGAAGATTTATTAAAAGACCATGTTACTCTTCCTCTAAAAATGGAACCTGCCAAGTTCTATCCTAGAACCCACCAAATTCCATTATGAAACTCGCCAAGTTCCATCCCAAAACCCACCAAATTCCATCTTGGAACTCACTAGGTTTCATCTTAGAACCTGCTAGGTTTTATTGTGGAACCTACCTTCGATTGTCAAAGTAAAGTGTTAGATTGGAACCTACCAAGTTCCAACTTGGAACCTACTAGATTCCAACATATTTTTTTTGAAACAAAGAAGCGTCATTCGCCTTTAGGTGCCAGTGCAAGTGTTGGATTCGAACTTACCAAGTTTCAACTTAGAATTTACCAGATCCTAATATATTTTTTTGGAACCTACAAGATTCTGTGTCAGAATCCACCAAATTCCATCCAAAAAAATTGTCAAAACCACTAGATTCTATGTTGCGACTCATAAGAATAGGCTAATTTCCATCCAAAAAATCACTACAACCACCAAGTTTTGTCCCAAAACTACTATAGATACTTGCAGGTATCAACTATAGATACTACTATTATTATCGACTGGCAAATATTAGCACAGTTACAGGCCGATAATTGTCATGATTTGCCTTTTCAGATTGTAACTAAGCATTCATTTACTCATTAAAAGTTTTGTTTAAATCTTTAAAAAAGGCATACATTTTTTTGTGAACTAAAATTGTAAATATACTCAAGTCTAAAAATAGTACAATCAATTTGCCCGTAGTCATTTACAAAAAAGTTACATTGCATTTACTTAATTAGCATTTCAAAATGTAAATTTTCTGTTATACTTTTTTCCCAATATTACATATTCATCATTACCAAAAATATTTATATACATATGAATAGTGGATGCTTTGCTGCATCGGCATCTATACCTTAACTATACACTTGTCCATCCACCATTTCCAGCTCCATACTTGTACTATTTCAGCCTCTTGGCTGGATTCCCTACAATATAAACAACTAAGTGAGCTATTGCTCAGTAAGTCCAAACATAACATATAAGATGACCTTTTAACTAATTTGCATGATCCAATTACGCTGGTTTATGAACTTTTATTAGAACTTATACTCCAAGTGTTTGTACTAAATGCACATAATGATTGTCGAAGCACCAAGAGCGTAACTTAACTTAGAAACTCCCCTTACGTTGGGAGGTTGGTACAACACCCCCTCATGTTCATTAGTGTATCATTTACTCATTCTTTAGATTATGGTGTCATACCATGCATGATGCTTAACTAACTTATACTAAGTATACTATCAAAGTAATATTATATTTTAACTACAATAGACTTTTTCTTTAAGAGAATACTATTATATCCACACTATAGGTGGGATTTGGTACTTACTTGTTAGCCACATTGTACCTAACGATTTTCCACGTCCCCTTCAGAAATTGCCTTGGTGTCCTGTTCAAATAATTTTTTGTTGTTAGCAATCTTACTTAATATCGACCCTCTTATCAATAGCTAAACATAAACACTAACTACCAACTTTAGTTATTAGCGGGTTTTTAAAAGCTTAGGTATAACAGAACTTATTTTCTTATCTACAATACAAATGCCTTCCCGTCACTCTCAGAGCTAGGGCAAAATTTTCTATTATGACCCTTGCTTTATTTTGAGCATTTTGAGGTTTGTTTAGTCGTTTTTTGGAAAAAAAAAAAAAAGGACATTTTTTCCCTCAACGGGTTTTTAAAACTTTTCGAGCTTACATTTGTCATTTGAAGTTTATATTTTGTTTTTTTTTTCAAATAATGACACTAAGTTGGACGTGCCGGTACTCATTTTGTAGTAAAAACCTGTTCTTACTAAACCTTGCAATTTTACTTTGATTTTGTGAAAATTTAGCAATTTTGCCCTCGATTTTCAAAATCAACCATATCACACCATTGGATTCAAATACTTTTTTTTCAAATAGGGTATGAATTCCCCAAAGTTTTAAAATCCAATACCTTCAATTAAAAAGTTTCTTCTTTCTTTTGTTTTAATTAAAAATTTTATGGTTAAAAACTTCAAAAATGCATATCTCATAAGCCAAGCAGAATTTTTGCAAATCATCTGCATTATTTAATTGTTTTGATGAGTTCTACAACTTTTTATTTTGACTTTCCTGAAATTTAGATTGCACAGCGTTTTAGGTTATTTTTCAAATCATCACCTTAAATATAAACTTTTCAACTTTACCCCTAATGAATTATTCAAACGTTTGTTCATCAAAGTTGCTACTTCCACTGTGTTGGGCAGAACCAACATGTTTATAAAGAAACTCAATGGCCCTAAGACTCATTAACACTCTAGATTTTATTAAAATACCAAAAATTAATTTTTGTGCTAAGTTTCAAACCTAGGGCTTTTAAACTTAAAAAACCCTAGTTTCTCATAATAATTCACATCACATGGCATGAAACAAGTCACATAAACACATCATAACACACCTTAAGCAAGTCATAGTCCATATTATGTTTTTACATAATAAAAATCCCAAAAAAAAAAACATAATTTTTTAAGTTTAGTATAGAATTTAACCAAAGCTTTCCTTTGTGATTTTTGTGGTCTTGCACCTACACTTGTTCTTAGCTCTCTCCCTTGACATAAACCATGAAAAAGTTTTCATCAAAACCCCTTCCAAAAACCAAAAAGAAAAGCTCAAAAAAGAAGGAAAGTTTGGATTTTACCTTGGATTAAAACTTGATTTTGTTCTTGAACGTTAATTCTTTGATAAAATTTGAAAATGGGTTAATGCCTTTGGATGTGTTAAGAAAGAAAAGAAGTTTTTTTTTTTTTCAATTTTTTAGCCACCTTTTTTCATTTTAAAGGCTTTCTTTGTTGGGCTTTTTTGCAATTTTCACAACTTTGGGGGCAAAAGTGAATTAAATTTTTTTGTTTTCTCCACCTATAGCTGTTATATGTCTCCATAAGGTGGGTGGCAAAATTTCAATCTCTTATGTTAAAGTAAGTGGGTCTCACAACCTTTTTTCACATTATAAATTCACTGCACTGCATTTTTCCTGCATTGTTTTATATAGATATTATATTTAACAGTATAAAATTACACTGACTTACTTTTTCCTATACTAACTCTTTCTTATATAGTATTTCTTACATCTGCACTTGTACTTTAACAGTACCATCTTATTGTACTGCGTTTTTTTTCCCTATGTGTGTCTTTTTACACTGTATTCATCAATTGATGAGCGATTAACACAGAGATATTTTTACCAATTTTCTAACTAGCAATAGAACATTTTTGTACTACTTGGACTATGGCATAATTATTTACTTTAATTAACATTTCTCTCTTTACTAATTCATACCACAAAATTTATATTTATTGTGATATAAATTTCATCTTGAGAGTGTTTTGCAAATTTTTTTAACAATCATAACCACAAAATTTGCATTTTAAAAATACCCCTAACTATATAGAATTTTACAAACATAATTTACATTAATATTATATGTAAACATTTCATTTTATATAATTTTATAAAGTACGATTCATTAAAACAAATTCATTATTTAAATCCAAGTAAATTCCACATTTAAATAAATGAATTTTATCGAATATTATAATCTACCCTCCTTAAAAATTTCTATCCTTAAAAATTGGAATAGCTCTGGGTAGTTCCTTTTCATTTCATCCTCTAGTTTGCAAGTTGCTTCTTCCACATACTGATTGCACCATAAGGCCTTGACAAGTGATATCTTCTTATTTCTCAATTCTTTCTCTTCTCAAGCCATAAGTTGGACCGGTTTTTCCTTATAGGATAGGTCCTTTTAAACTTCAATTAGCTCATATTGGAGCACATGTGATGGATCTAGTTCATATTTCTTTAGCACAGACACATGAAAAACTTTGTGTATGGATGCCAATTCAGGCGATAGGACTAAATTGTAAGCAATATTGCCTATTTTCTCCATGATCTTAAATGGTCTAATGTATTTTGGACTCAATTTTTCCTTTTTTCCAAATCTCATTATTCCCTTCATTGGTGTTATATTTGAGAAAAACCAAATCCCCTACTTGGAATTCTAGGGATCTCCATCATCTGTCAGCATAACTTTTCTGACAACTGTAAGCAGTCTCAATTTTTTGTCGGATCACTTTCACATCTTCTGTCGTTTTTTGAAAAAAAAAAATCCATGGTTAATAACACCTTTTTTTTGTTTTATACCAATAGAGTAGAGATCTACACTTCCTTTGATAGAGGGCTTTATATGAAGCCATGCCAATAGAAGCATGGTAGCTATTATTATATGCAAATTATATCAATAGAAGCTTTTTATCCCAACCTCCCTTGAAATCTACTGCACATGCTCTCAGCATATTTTCTAAAGTCTGAATGGCTCTTTCAGACTAACCATCGGTCTGAGGATGAAATGCTATGCTAAAAGGGAGCTTCGTACCCATTGCTTGATGAACACTCTTCCAAAATTCAGAAGTGAATCAACCATCACGATTGGAAATAATGGATTTCGGCACCCCATGATATCTAACTATTTTAGAAAAATATAGTTTAGGCAACTACTTTACAATATTATTAAGCTTAATGGGCAAACAGTGTATTTATTTGATTAATCTATCCACAATTACCCATATGGTGTCATGTCCTCCGGTGGTTTTGGGTAACCCGACCACTAGATCCATAGTAATTTGATCCCACTTTTATTCTGGTATTGTAAACTTTTTTAGCTCTCCTACAAAACGTTGATGTTTAGCTTTTACTTTTTGACATGTCAAACAGCCGCTGACAAATTGAGCAACATCATTCCTCATTCCATGCCACCAAAAATTTTCTTGTAGATCTTGATACATCTTGTTGGCTCCTAGATGAACAAAATATGGTGTCTCATGTGCTTCTTTTAGTATTTGTCTCCTTAAATCTTCCTCATTAAGAACACATACCCTTCCTTTGTATTGAAGAATGCCTTCCTTTGAGATGCTAAATCCTATTTCTTTGTCCCTCATGACCTTATTTTTTTTCTTGAGTAATAAACAATTTACCTCTTGTCATTCTTTCATGTTCTCGAGAAGGTTTGGTTGAAGAGACAAATCAGCTATTGTTCCTATGATCAATTCGATCATTGCCTTCTCAAGATCTTCCTGTAGAGAATTTGGCATTGGTCATACAGTCATAAAGGCAAATATTGTTTTCTAGCTAAGAGCATTTGCCACCTAGTTCACTTTCCTAGAAAGATACAAAATTTCACAATCGTAATATTTAACCAGCTTAAGCCACCTTCGCTGCCTCATGTTAAGCTCCTTCTAGGTGAAAATATATTTGAGATTCTGATGGTCAGTGAAGATTTCAGATTTGGCCCCGTTCAAGTAGTGATGCTAGATTTTAATACGAACACTACTGCTGCAAGCTCCAAATCATGGGTTAGGTAATTTCTTCCATGATCTTTTAGTTGGCGTGATGCATATGCAACCACTTTTCTATCTTACATTAATGCCGTTCCTAGGCCTATCTTTGATGCATAACTCTAGATTACAAATTCCTAAACTTAGATCTATTATGGTCAGCATTGGTGCACTTCTAAGCCTGTTCTTTAGTTCCTAGAAACTCTCTTCACATTTCACGGCCCATTCATACTTCTTCCTTTTCTAGATAAAGGCTGTGAGTGGTGCCACAACTTTGGAAAATCTTTCAGCAAAACATTGGTAGTAGCCTACTAACTTGAGAAAACTCCTAATCTCTGTAACACTTTTCAATGCTAGCCACTTATTCACGGCTTCAATTTTAGTGGGATCAACTGAGACACCATCTTGTAATACAACATGTCCTAAAAAATGAACCTTTTTCTAGCCAAAATTCATACTTTACGAATTTGGCATATAGTTAATGCCCCCTTAATAACTAAAGTAATATTCTCAATTGCTTTTTATGCTCTTCTAGAGTCCTTGAATAAATCAAGATATCGTCTATGAAAACAATGATAAATTTATCCAAATGGTCCTTGAAGGCTCAGTTCATTGTCTATAAATGTTGTTGGAGCGTTAGTCAATCCAAAAGGTATTATGCAAAATTCATAATACCTGTAACGTGTCCAAAACACTATCTTTGAAACATCTCCCTCTTTAACTCAAAGTTGATGATATTTGGAGTGCAAATCAATCGTTGAGAATATGGCTGCTCTCTTCAACTGATCAAACAAATTGTCAATTTTGGGAAAAGGATACCTATTTTTAATCATAACTTTGTTCAGCTCATAGTAGTCTATACACATCCGCAAAGTTCCATCTTTCTTTTTGACAAATAGCATAGGTGCGGCCCAAGGTGAATAACTTATTCATATGAATCCTTTGCCTAGAAGTTCATGAAGCTAGGCTTGGAACTCCTTAAATTTAACTGAAGCCATGCAGTTAGCCACTTTTGAGATTGATGCAGTGTTGAGCGTTAACTCGATCTCAAATGAGATTTCTCATTCCGAAGTTAATCCGAGTAACTCATCTGGGAATATATCAATGAATTCATTTACAACTAGGACATCCTCTAGTTCTAACTAAGCTTTTTGATCTTTACTTACTAAATTCACTATATAACCTATACACCCACTATCTAACAATTTCTTTGCTTTTAAAGCGAATGTCAACGCTTTTGGTGTTCTTGGAGTTCCCCTGGTATAGACAAACTTCTTGTCCCCGATGGGTCAAAAAAGGAACTTGTGATGTTGGCAGTTGATTTTGGCATCATGCTTTCCCAAGAAATCCATTCCTAGAATTACATCATAGTCTTGAATATCAATTATTATTAAATCGATAAACAATTCTTTCTCACCAATGATGATTGGTACATGACGTAACCAATGATCAGAATTCAATACTTCACCAAAGGGAAGTGTGGTCCTAAAAGTTTGCTCTATCCTATCCCCTTCAAATCGCATGCATTTTGCAAACTTAAGTGATGCAAATGAATGTATGGCTCCTAAGTCAAATGAAACATAAACATCAGTTTTAGCTACAAATAGTTGATTTGTGAGCACTGCAGAAGTTCCTACATCAGCCTCATTTTTTTGTGCAGGCATTGATTTGTGTACTGGATTCTAGTGCTTCCAATCGCCCCTAACCAATAATAGGTCCTTCAATTTGAGACTAAACTATATGGAGTTAAGATCCTTGGGGGTCTTTGTTGGCTTTGATGGAACTGGTTCAGGTTGAATCGATTTTGGTTGGACTGGTTTTGAGGGTTGGAAAAACAATTCCTAGCATAATGCCCCTCTTTTGCCACAAATGAAGCATTTATTGGTGCCAGCTTTGCAATCTCCCACACGCCTTATCTCACATTGTCCCGATTTACTATTCTCTCTATCATTTACCTTCTTCTAAGGTTGACTTCTTTAAGCAACTTGATTACCATAATTCCATTTTCTCTTGTTACTGTTTCTAACGTTACTATGGTTGCAACTAAACTAGTTACTATAATTCTAATTTTGCCTTATGTTACTCCCTTGTCCCTTAGACTGAAGAACCGAGCTCTATTTTGCCAAACCTCTTTCTTCCCTTTGCACCTTAAAAATCTTACCTCTCTCAGCTTTGTCACAGGTGATTCTAAACTCAGCTTGAGTTTCCTATTCAATATACTACTCGATAGATCTTGGTGCCTGCCTTCATTGTCCACGATCAATGTGATATCTGTACAAAACATTCTCATTAGTTTTCTTATTCTTTCTTTATCAGTGGATACTAATTTAGAACAAAGGTATGCCAACTGATTAAATCTTTTCACAACATCAGTGATAGATAGGTTGCCTTGTCGAAAATTGCTAAATTCTTTTTGCTGAGCCACAATAGTGTCCATATTAGCATAAGCTTCCTTAAATTCTTCCACAAAGTCAACCCATGTCATTTCTTCCACATTCTTTTTTTGTTCAACTGGCTCCCACCACCTTCTTGTATCTTTGGTGAAGGAGATGGATGCACATAACACTTTCTTTCAGTCGCTAAGTCCCATAAACTTGAACACTTATTCAATACCAATAAGCCAATCATTTGCTTCTAGAGGATCAGTAGAACCATCAAATTTTGAGGCTTTCATGCATCAAAATTTTTCATATAAATCTGTTACTAGAGCCACAAGTGTAGCGGATCTACTGGAGGCACTGGCAAAGGTGGTGGTGCGGGTCTTCTGGCACTCGTGGTGTTAGATTCTAGTGAGCCAACTGCTCACAACGTCCTTGCATTCCTTGATATTGATCTTGGAGCTCCTCTTGTAGCTCAGTGATTAAGTCATTAAATTAGGATATGAGGGACCTCTAGGTACTTCGGCAATAATTGTCAATTAAAATTTCCTATTGTAGAAAGTTTAAATTATATTAAGCATTCAATTTATAAAACTTATTAGAATTTCATTGGAATTATATAACTACAATAAAACATAAACATAAATATAAGTGTTACATCATTTCAAAACATATATTTTTCTTATACACATACCTTGTTAACAAAACACATCAGGTGTGGCTAACATAGCATATAAACATGGACTTTTATCTCAATTCTTGCAGCAGTCATCTTTATCGATTTTACATCACTATCAAGTGATATTGCTTACTAGGGGTACACTTACACATGGTCAAAAAGGGTCAAAATTTTGCTAACCACATAGTAATATACGACTTAAAACAAATGGTTATCCAAAAAAGGATCTTCCCCTCATAGTTAGAACCAATGTTTGACATGTCACTATTTATCGGATCCTCCCTTGGATCTTCCTCTTCTTCCTTGCTAGAGTCAGTGGACGGATTGTCACTGACGTAGATAGGCCCAAGTGGTCTAGGAACCTACTCGAGCACTACCTGGTCATCATCATCCTCTTCTGGCTCCATAAGGTAGTTATCAATCAGTGCTGATAACTGCTCTTTCGAGTGATATAACTCTGCTATGAAGTCCTCCAAGTTGGGAAAATCACGTGAATATGGCACCAATATTTGATTCTTATAGGGAACGCCACTCCACAAGAGTTCGCATACTTGATGTATTCGTGTTCCTAACAGTATTGCCTGTAGCATGGTATAATGGAACCTTATCATGTAATGCTCCAAAGACTTCCTCGAGTATCTATCCCATAAGGCTTATGGGTGATTATAATACTGACACTACCAATCTCCCCATATAAAAGGATCAATCTTTATCAGAGCATGGTTTCAGGTGGTGGTGCAAATTTTACAAAGTTTGATACCTGGATACTTGCCCTCTCGATGTTATCCTTTGGGCCTTAATCCTAACCACCAATCTAGTGCCTCCCCTCGAAGTCTCCCTGATGCTAATAAAACCTAGAGATATGGTGGCGTATGATAAGATTCAAATATAACCTCTATTGCGTTAAGCCACTCAGTAAGCACCTTTGGCTACCTGCTGCTATCAAAGCAGGGCAGTTTCATATCCTGGAATGCCACGTTGGCCCTCTTATCAGCGTCATAATGATGGTCATTGTGTGGAGCCACTGTTGACTATAATCGAGTCATTTTAATATTATAATTTATTAGAAAAGAAAACATCTTAGTACCGCTCTTAGAAAATTAAGCTATCTTACTTGAGCTGTAGCTATGGCAATGTGTAATAAGATGGCAAGACGTCTGCTCTGATACCAACTATTACGACCTACCTTTTTGGATTACAACTAAGCATTCCTTTACTCATAAAAAGTTTTATTAAAGCTTTAAAAAAATTCACACTTTTTTTGAACTAAAATTTTAAATATACTCTAAGTTTAAAAAATAGTACAAAAAAGCTACATTATATTTACTAAATTAGCATTTCAAAACATAACTTGCTTGTTATACTTTTTTCCAATATTATATATTCATTATTACCCAAAATATTAATACATATATATAGTGGAAGCTTTATTGCAGCAATATCTATACCTTAAAGATACACTTGTTCATCTACCATTGTCAGCTCCATACTAGTACTACTCCAAAATCTTCGCTGGATTACCTATAGCATGAACAACTAAGTGAGCTATTGCTCAGTAAGTCTAAACATAGTCCACAAGATGACTTTTCAACTAATTTGCATGATCCAATTATACTTATTTATGAACTTTTATTATAACTTATACTCCAAGTGTTTGTACCAAATGCTCATAATGGTCATCATAGCACCAAGACCAGAACTTAACTTAAAAATTCCCCTTGCGTCGAGAGGTTGGTATAATACTTCCTTATATTCTTTGATATATCATTTACCCATTCTTTAGTTTACGGTGTCATACCATGCATGATGCTTAACTAACTTATACTGCGTATACTATCAAAGTAATCTAATACTTTTAGTATGATCAATTTTTTTTTAAGAGAATACAATTATTATCCACACTATAAGTGGGATTTGGTACTTATTTGTTAGTCACATTGTACTCAGTCAATTTTTCCCTATCCCCTTTAAGAATAGCCTTCATGTCCCATTCTAACAATTTTCCATTATTAGTGATCTTACTTAATATCGACCTTCTTGTTGATAGTTAACATAAACACTAACTACCAACTTTGGTTATTAGTTGGTTTTTAAAAGCATAAGCATAACGACACTTATTTGCTAATCTACAAATGCCTTCACGCCACCCTCAGAACTAGGGAAAAATTTTTGACTATGGCCCTTGCTCTATTTCGAGTGTTTCAAGATCTGTTCAGCCCTTTTTTGCAGAGAATAACAGTTTTGCTCTTTAAGGGTTTTTAAAACTTTTCAAGCTACATTTGTCATTTAAAACTTATGTTTTATTATTTTTTAAATAATAACAGTGAGTTTGAGGCACCGATACTTGTTTTGTAGTAAAAACATATTCTTACCGAACTTTGTGATTTATCCTCGTTTTATGAAAATTTGACATTTTACTCCCGATTTCCAAAATCGACCATATTACATCATTAAATTCAAATTTTTTTTTTCCAAATAGGGAATTCCTCAAAGTTTCAAAATCCAATATCTTTAATTAAAACATTTCTTCTTTCTTGTTTTAATTAAAAATTTTATGGTTAAAAATTTTAAAAATTCATATCTTATGAGCTAAGTAGAATTTTCACAAATTGTTCATGACTTTTAACCGTTTTGATTAGTTCTACAACATTTTTGTTTTAACTTTCCTAAGACTTGGATTGCATAAGGGTGTTTTGGGCCATTTTCAAATCCGTCCCTTAAATAAAAACTTTATAATTTTACCCTTAATGAATTTTTAAAACTTCTGTTCATCAAAGTTGCTACTTCCACTATGTTGGGCAAAGCCAACAAGTTTCTAAAGAAATTACATGACCCTAAAACTCATCAAAACCCTAGATTTTATTAAAATACCAAAAATTACTTTTTTGTGCTAAATTTCAAACTTATGGTTTTTAAACATAAAAACCCTTGTTTCTCACAACAATTCCCACCACATAGCATGAAGCATGTCACATGAACATTTCAAAACGTCCCTTAAGCAAGTTATAGTTTATACTTACATAACAAAAATACCCAAAAAATATAATTTCTTAGGTTAAGTTTAGAATTTACCCAAAGCTTTTGTTTGTGATTTTTATGGTCTTCTATCTACACTCACTCTCTCTTGACATAAACTATAAAAAATTTCTTATCAAAACTTCTTACAAAAACTAACAAGAAAAGCACAAAAAAAGCAGGAAAGTTTGGATTTTACCTTATATTAAAACTTGATTTTATTCTTGAACTTTCTTTAAGCTTAATTCTTTGATAAAATTTGAAAGAAAATTTTGAGGAAATGGGTTGAAGCCTTTAAGTGTGCCAGGGGACAAAAGAAGATATATTTTTTTCAATTTTTAGCCACCTTTTTCATTTTAAAACTCTTTTTTTACAACTTTCACAACTTTGGGGGCATGAGTGAATTAAATTTTTTTGTCTCCTCCAACCACATATGCCGTGTGTCTCCATAGGGTGGGTGGCAAAATTTCAACTTATTATGTTAAAGTAAGTGCGTCCCACAACTTTTTTAGCACAATATAAATTTACACTATATTGTATTTTCCGTGTCCTGTCAATGTAGAATTCTGTATAGATATTATCCTTAATAGTCTAAAATTACACTGACTTATTGATTCCCACGTTGACTATTTCCTATCACATTATTTCTTAATCTGTACTTGTAATTTAACAGTACCATTTTACTGTACAATGTACTCTTTTTACCACTGTATGCCTTTTTACACTGTATTTATCAATTGATGAGCTACCAACACAGAGATCTTTTTTACCAATTTTCTAACTAGTAACATACCATTTTATATTGCTTGGACTATGGCATGATTATTTACTTTAATTAACTTTTCTCTCTCTTTACTAATTCACACCACAAAATTTATATTTATTATGATGTAAATTTCATCTTGAGAGTATTTTGTAAATTTTTTAACATTCATACTCACAAAATTTGCATTTTAAAAATACCCCAAGTGCATAGAGATTTACAGGCATAATTTACATTAATATTAACTGTAAACATTTTATTTTATTGTAATTTTATAAAATACGATTTATTAAAGAAAATTAATTATTTAGAACTAAGTAAATTCTAGATTCAAATAAATGAATTTTCTTACACATTACAATAATCGCAAAGACTGGTGGCACCGTAGTAGTCTTTGGCACAGAGAAATCACAAAAATGCACAAAAAAATAACAAAATCTAGACAAAACTATTGAAATACAAGACACACCCATAGATTTATGATCAAAAACAAAATCCAAAACAAACAAACAAAAAAAGAAAATTCAAAAGAAAAAGAATTCAAAAAATCTTAATATTACATATAGAAAAAGAAAAAAAATCAAAAAAGAAAAAACTCGTATTTGTGCTCAAACTCATTAGTGCACATCCTTGCGCTGGTGACGGAATGGGATCATAGATGGAGCATCGTAGCCTCGGCGAGCGAAGAGGCAATAGAATCGCAACCGGTGGGATTAGATCACAACTTCTTAGATCAGGTACTCCTTGCCAGAGAGGAATCGAGCTTTATAGTTGTCAAAGTCAAGATCTAGCCTCAACTTCAACAGTCATATCGTGATGCCCGCAAGTCGAGATCTAGCCTCAACTTCGACATCGTTGCAAGATCAATTGTCGTCGCGATGGAGATCACGAGGCAGATCGAATTGGTGATGGTCCGGCGAAAATTGATGATCGTCGAGGAAGAGAGAGTGACGGAGGTTAAGTGAAAGAAAGGAGAGAGAAAGATAAATCGAAAGGGTTTAGAGAGAGAACAGCAATGGAATGGCGGAGAGAGGGGAGAGAGGGGGGTTAGAGAGATAAATGAGAGCAAACAAATTTTAGAGAGGAGAAAGAAAACGAACCAAGGGCAAAAAAATAAATACAAAAATAAAAATAAAAATAAAAATAAAAATAAAAAAATAAAAAAATAAAAGGAGCAGTTATAAAAAGTAAAAAAAAAATAAACGACGGTTTTGACAAAGGGTGGCATTTGGGGTTTGTCTTTAGTTGAGCTTCTTAGGAAAGTCAATCCAGAAGCATTTTCCCAGTAGCATTGTTCATGTTACCCTCCAACCAAAAACCAACTACCAGGTTGGACGGGACACGTGAGAGTACAAAATCTTCGACCAAGCTAATCTCTCTCTCTCTCTCTCTCTCTCTCTCTTTTGTTTTCGTTTTTTCATTTTCAATCTTTAACGCTGTACTTTCTTTATAGTTTATTAGCTCCTCCTCCGTTTCCCTGCACTGCAACTTTGACCCGCTTTTGTATCTTTTTTTTTTTTTGGGTTGAATAACCAGCTTCTCTATATTCCTTTTTTGGTAGAAAATCCAGTTCTGTACGTTGTAAGTTGAGAACTATGGCTTCCTCTCACATTCTCTGCCACAACAACGTCTTCAATCTTCCCCAAAATTCCTTTAGGAAAACTAGTATATCGTCTTTTAGCTCACATGGGTCCTGTTCCTTTGGCTTTAAGCCTAGATTTGCAAAAACTCAGTTCCTAAAATCCGTAGTTTCTGCCAAAAGACAAGTGGAGGTTGACTCTTCGAACTCTAAAAGTTTGAGTCCTTTTTGGTTGTGTGAATTTATTTCGATGTCTGATTGTTTGTTGGTTTTGGGGAGTGCAGATAGTATATGATCCTGATGAGAGGATAAACAAGTGGGCTGATGAGGTGGACAAGGAAGCGCCTCTTTCAAGGCTCACTCTGTTCTCACCTTGCAAGGTAATCATTCTATAGCTACTATTTTGACTTTCTCACAGATGGGTTTTTGCAAATTTTAGTAGACGTGTTTGTGTTGGTGTAGATAATTTGTTATATTTTCTTTTTTTATGGATGCAGATTAATGTTTTCCTGAGAATAACTAACAAAAGGGAAGATGGGTATCATGATTTGGCATCCTTCTTTCATGTAAGTTGTTTGAATACCGTGTGTGTAGGTGTGTGAAAATGGATTGTAAATTGGTGTGCACATGTATTGTATATAACCCTAGTATTAGTTTCCTCTTGAAGCTCTAAAGTCAACTTGTTCTATATGTTTCTTGTAATGTACCTGCAGTGATGAATGAGTTCCCATACAATGGTATGAGTATGAGGCACTGAGTTCAAATGTTGTGCCATTAATATGTTTCCAGCTTATATTTAATATTCACATGTTGAGCTTTCTCATTAATATTTACCAATGGAGGGGAGAAGTGGTAGAATATATTCACCTCCTACTAGCTTAAGTTTTTGGGAGAATTGATAAACAAAACTAAATTTGTTTGAGTTAAATGTTTGTTCAAAAAGTGTAACTTGTTACTTTTCCTCGTATAATTTTGTTTAAGCCGTGAAAACATGTAAGATTTGAGTGAAAGTTGAAGGGCAAAATTTTATGCCTGTATGCCTTGACTCTGTTTCACCATCAGTGAGCTCACATTCTGACCCTTTTGTTGCCTTTAGGTTATAAGCCTTGGAGATGTACTTAAGTTCTCTTTATCTCCATCTAACACAAAGGATTCTCTGTCAACCAATGCCCCTGGGGTACCTCTTGATGATAGAAATTTGGTGAGGGATATCCTACACTCTTTCTTTATTTCCTGATGATTTTAATTAATTGGAAGATATTGCTTCTGCAGATCATCAAGGCCCTTAATCTTTACAGGAAAAAAACGGGTATAAACAGCTACTTTTGGGTAAGAAACGGTCTCTAGATGATATTATATATTCCCAATTTTTATATCAAAGAAGCTTGACAAATTTACTGCATATTGTTTCACTTAAAAATATGGGCAGATTCATCTTGACAAGAAGGTGCCAACTGGAGCTGGTCTTGGTGGTGGAAGCAGCAATGCTGCAACTGCCCTATGGGCTGCAAATCAGTTCAGTGGTGGTCTCGCTACTGAAAAGGAACTCCAGGAATGGTCAAGTGAGATTGGTTCGGATATTCCTTTCTTCTTCTCTCATGGAGCAGCCTATTGTAGTGGTCGAGGTGAGGTAGGTCTTTGTCTTAGTCGATCGCTACAAATATAATAATCCTTTTCTGTTTGACTGTCTTTCATTAGTCTGTAATTGCACAAGTTGTTGCTGGGAAGCTTTTTACAATTTGACCATTGTTTGGAACAGAAAACCACTAATGGATTTTCTTTCTGCCCCTTCTCTCCTCCTCTTTAATTGGTCATCTTTGAGTACTACTATTTACGGGAGTGCACATTTATTGGATTATCAATTCAACAAAGTCGAAGGCAGTCCTACATGACATCATTGGAGATTAACTCATAATCGATTTGCTTATACTTTCACTTTTTGAAGAAAGATGAAATGTCTTATTTTTGTATTTCTTTATGAGATGAAGTTCCATTATGCTGCTATTGTTTTATTAAAAAACATGAATGGAAAAGTTTTGGCCTAGAGTTCCTCTCTTTCTTACAGCTGCTGAGAATAGGATGGGTGTAATGTGGGACTTTGATCCGACCAAGGATTTCTTGCATATGAGGGCAGCACTTTTTTAGTTTTGATTTATGTTATGACTTAAAACATTTTCTAATGCGTGCTGAAGTATACTTGATCTGATCTATAATAATGGGCTATGAATCATTCTTTGAAATTAGATTTCTCTCTTTTTTTTTTCATAGATGCGATGATATTAAAAAGGAAATTAGAAAACACCGAGACACAATTATGCATATACTGGTTCATGTATAAATATTTAGCTGGAAGGGAACTCGCATATTGCATTGTTGAACTCACCAACTTTGAGTTCGTAAACTTTGACATGAACGTTGAGAGTACAGTTTTGAAGTTTTGTCTTGTTGTCCAGGTTGTTCAGGATATCCTTCCACCAGTACCTTTGGACATTCCAATGGCTCTCATAAAGCCCCAGGAGGCATGTTCAACAGCAGAAGTTTATAAGGTAAAAGCTCTTTCAGGATAGTATACACATTATTATTTCCAACTTTTTTTAAGTAGACATTTTTTGAATGAGTATTTTTGTGTTTCAGCGCCTTCGGTTGGATAAAACTAGTAATGTCGATCCGTTACAGTTGCTGGATAAGATATCAAGGGATGGAATAAGCCAAGATGTTTGCATCAATGACTTGGGTATGCGTCCGTAAAGAATCTTGGGAAAGACGTATCTATTGCTCCTCTTTTGTTCTTCCATTCCTACCCTTTCTGTATTTCTGTATTTTTCTTATTTTGCTTGAATGTCAGAACTCCCTTTTTTGAAATATTGTAGCACAAGCATCAAGCATAAAAGCTCCAACAAAATCTTAGTATGTTTAGAATTCACTGTTCACATTTTAAATATATTACTTTGCCAAGGAAGCTGTCATATGCCATCTTATCTGGACGTTCCTTATTTTACATACATCGTTCTTGGATTTATTTGCAGAACCTCCAGCCTTTGAAGTTCTACCATCTCTTAAAAGATTGAAACAACGCATAATCGCAGCTGGACGAGGACAATATGATGCTGTTTTTATGTCGGGGAGGTAGAAACACTAAACGCCTGTTCACATTTGTTACTCTTGTTTTGCTTGTAACATCCTGTGTAACACTATTGAAACGTTGAACTTTTATTGCTATGAAGCACATTGCATAACACATAATCTTAAGTAATCTGACTCTATCATCCTTGCTAGCAGAAAAACAAACAATTAGTATAGTCACACAAGACACCAACCTTTGTTTTCTCTTAGTCAGCCCTCATTGTGCTCTAAGATGCGGTTATTGAACCACATTGCAGTTACCTAAGTTATCTTTGACGTCCTAGGTCTTTACCCCTATGGAATAGGCTACAACATGAGCTTTATTATGTTAATATGACAAGCCTTCTAGGAGTTGGGCAGATCATTTATGATGTATATAGAGGACTCAATGGTAAGTTGTGAAGCCTAACTATTACTCTCACGATTTTTAGGGTTAAGGGAGGTGTTAGAAAAAAAATAATATAAAAATAAAATAAAAATAGAAATCTAACATGTTGTTTGACAAGAAATGGTTTTAATTATATCTCAGTTATGAACAATGTAAAGCTTTCACATGCTACAATAAAAAGGAAAAAGTTGCTATAGTGTAAAGCTCTCACGTGCTACAGTAAAAACAGTTCAACCAATAGTTCCTATCACCATACCAAACACCCTATAAGAGGTGTGTGATTTCTCATGTGATCTTTTCTTATTCATACAATAAATTATTGGAACCGCAAAAAGTGGATATAACTCTCATGTTAAAGATGAACCACTATAAATCTTATGTGTTCTCTTGTTTGTATCCTTTCTCTTCTACTTTTTTTTTTTTTGGCTGTGGGTAGGAAAGAAATAGATTGTGTAATTATCACCATTCAACAAATGAGAGCACGTCTCAAACAGAATAAAGGTATTTTCAAATATTTGGTGGTCTGTATGTACGGCAAAATGCTAATTGGTTTGGTAGTCTATACAGGACGAATGAGACCATTCTTGCCATTTCATCATTCCATTTGCCAGGGAGTGTCAATTTTCAGAAACTCCTAGAGCATGCTCACATCTCTATGCAACTCGGTTACCATCAAGCGTAGCTTGCCTTAGGACTACGAAAACGAAACTCTAGTGATAAAAGTAGGATTTTAAGGTTCATTTTTTAAGAGAGCAGATTGGCAACTAACTTCCAATTAATAAAAACACAGAAAAACATTCCTATGAGTAACTTCCAGAAATATGCGCGCATCAACTCATGAGATATTGTCAAATAATATTATTGTATTCTCTCTTACAAGTAACGATTCTGAATTTTTTAAATTATGCACGCTGCAGTGGTAGCACTATTGTTGGCATTGGTTCCCCAGACCCACCACAATTCACATACGACGATGAAGAATACAAGGATGTGTTTTTGTCAGGTCAGTCTCATGTTATAGCTTCTGCTGCTCAGCCACTTGGTTGCATCAGAAACTCGTTACTTTTTTTCGATCAATTGATGAGAATTAATATTGTGCTGGAAATTCATTAACCATATGTACAATTTTTCTTTCTATATTTCTGCCTGATATATCCTAATATGGTTGTAGCTGTTTAACCGGTATATTATTGTAGAATCTAGGTCTTTTGGTAGCAACTTTGATTGTTATAAGGTGGTGTGAACTAAAAAGACACCACTGAAAAAAATTGCTCTCTTATAAAGCACTTCATATTCCTAAAATAATTTGTTGACAAATTCCTAGTAATAAGCTGGTGAAAATTAAATTAAAAAGGCCTAAGATTAATTAGCTGATTAACTTACAAATTAAACATACGGGTTTTCTTTAGATATTAAAACTTTTATGAAGGGATTCTTTTCAAATGCAAAATATCAAGCTCTAGAAGCCTCTTTTTTTAAAATTGTTAAACTCACATGGTTTTAAATCGAATGAGGTAGCACTGGTGATGCTTGCAGTTGGCCAACATTAATTATTGCTTTGGTTTTTCTGAACATTTCTTTCTCTTTCATTTTTTTTTTTTTTTTTTGGGCTACACCAACATTTCAAATGCAAGTGACTCTATTTTTGACTTGAAACTCTTCCTATGTGCAGAGGCTAACTTTCTCACTCGTGAAGCCAACCAATGGTACAAAGAACCTGCTTCAGCGAGCGCTTGTAGCCCTTCCAATGATGTCTCTCGTGATTTTTCGCAGTCGATCGAGTGATGTATCAAGACAGAAAGTAGAGTTTATTATTGATTCATTGATGTCCAACTTTAGTTTTTGTAATGCTTTTGCTCCTGCAAATATTTCCTGACGAGAAAGGAAAAGAACGCAGAGAAAAAGGAATCAAATTTGTAGCTCATCAGAGCAAGAACAAAATGTCAGCATGAAATAAATGGAATAACAAAACGTGAAGAAAGTTTACGTCTTGCTCTTTCAGCAGAATCCTTAATTATGCTTTTGAAAAAGGCAAATTTGCTCTTTCTTTTTATTGGGAGCGTATCTGCTTGGTTCTATTTGTAGCCCAAGATGATCGATTGCAAGAGGACTTAAAATTAGCTTACATGCAAGATTAAAATGTAGATGTCATAGAATTATTAAGGTTTTGATTTACAATGTCGAGGAAAATATTGATGTCACGGATATTTTAAAAAAAATGCATATCTTAAAAAAAAATATTATTTCTTAAAACTTTACAAAACACTAAAATAATCAATATTTTTTAATTTGAAACACCAAAATATATATATATATATATATATATATATATATATATATTTTCGGTTGAAATGAGAGTTGTACCAGTAATGGGAAGTCATCACAATTATACATGGGGAATTCTCATAATCCTAATATTATTTTATGGGAACTGCTATGATGAGGACGGCCAAAATTCCTCATCGATGAGTCACTTTGTTCATCCGTTAGATGAAATATAAATAGTGCAGAATTATCATAGAAAAAAAAAAAAGAATTAACACAACTACATTTGATTAAACATTTTTTAATCAGACAATTATAAAAATAATGAAAAACAAAACTCGAAAAATTTTAGGAAAAAAAAGTTTGGCTATAGGGAGGGGTGTCGGCAAAGAGGAGGGCTGGTGGAGTAACGGACCGATGGTCCAAGGGTTGCAACAGATCAACAGATTTGTCGCAATAACAAATTAATGGCAATCCAATGGGATCACAACCCACATGTCACAATGATTTGGAATGGTAGAATCATGACAAAATCGCAGTGAATGTGTCCTTAATCATGAATCACAAGTTCAATCATGACGGTTCACAACAAATCATAACCACCATCGTAGTCTGGGATTGTGGGGCCGACTCACCCATCGAGACCTAAGTGCTTTCAGGTCTTTGGGTAGTTTGCAACCCCAACTCTCAAACCATTGGTGGCAGAAGTCCTTTTATTTGAGTTTTAAGAGAATTCGGTGTGTTTTGTTCATTTTTCTATTAATGAGCTTGTTTAATTTTTAACCACAAGAAGTTGATCTAATGGACTAGTGTGCTGATAAGAAAAATCAAACTTTCTCATTATAGTTTTTCACAAATTTTAAAAACTATTAAATTCCAAAACAAAATAAAAAACAAGATAATTAGAATGTCCATCTCTCTTCCATCTCGAGTTGTTCATCTCTATATATCTAGTGGTTCATCTCCATCACTCTCATCTTTCTTGAGCTATTCTTAATGTTACCGGTGATGGTTCCTCTTTGAGCGTTTGACAAGCTCTAAACGTGCAAATAAAGCGAAAATTGATTTTATTTATTTATTTATTTAGATTATAAAGTATATTTTATTTAATTTTCAACGGCTTAAGTATAAATTATAATGGGTATTCTTTGTACTTTAAAAATTTTGACTTGCAAGGGTTTTCTATTAATTTTTTAAAAAATACTTTAAAGGTTCGCATCAACTTTCGGAAAATGACTTCTTGCTCATGAGCTTTGCCTCGTTCTATAAGAAATTCACTCTTTCCGCTTTGATTAATTATGGTGATGAGCTCCTTCCTCTCCTATGAGAAAAGGAAAAAGAAACGAAAAAGAAAAAGAAAAAGGTTATGCAACAAGAGACAAAGGATAAACAAAGGACTTTTCAGATGCTTTTTCGCTGAAGGTTATGCACTGACAACAACACTGCAGCATCATATGAACCAATACCAACACCAAATCCACGCACAACTTTTGGGTCTTTTTTTTCTTTTTATTTTTTCATTGAAATACTTTCCATGCTTAAAGAGAAGGAGAAGAAACAAACTGTCTGGGTAAGCTAAAAAGGTCCTCCCCTTCGAATGGAGATGTCCACTCCCGAGATCCAGCAGCCGATGTTTCAGAACTTGTAGCTCCAGCATCATGCAGTGCCGTAATGGAAACACCATTCACATTAGAGGAAGCCGACCTCACTGCAGGCTGACCAGCCACCCCAGAAGTTTTTGAATCATAGATGTTGGCTCTGTTCTTCATATAAGAAGCAACCCCTAGCAACAGCCCGTTAGGCCTCGGCAAGGACAACCCTCTATCCAAGGTCCAATCGATATTGTTGTAATCTAGATGCAACATTGAACCACAGGTATTCCAGTCTACAGGAGAAGATGCACCCGAAGAGCCTGCTGAACCCAACCCAGAGAAAAGTCCAAGCGAAGAAGCGGCAGCCAGAGTTGGAGAAGCACCGGTTCTACTCCATAAACCATTCATTCGGCTCGTTACGGGAGAATCCCCAGGGCCACTGCCCGGAATAGGCCGTGGCTGTTGTTGATACTGAAACTGATGATACATTTGATTCGAGCTCAGCTTGTTTGGGCTGAGGCTTCTAGCGCTACTAGGAATTTGAGACAAAAAGCCACTGGACCTCGTAACTTCTACATTGCTCGTAGGATAGCAACTGGCAGCTGTGCCAGGAACCAACGAGCTCATACTGGCCTGAACCTGTTTTGTATTCAGGGATTGAGGGCGCTGCATCATAATAACTGGCTCCCTCACAGCCCCTGCCTGTAGGTTTTTTACATCATTTCCAACAGTTACATATCGGGTTTCTGCCTTGGCTGGTGAAGACGAAACCTGCAACTGTGATGCCAAAGAATAGGAAACAGAAGGATTTGAGCCTGCATTTGACCATCTTTTGCCAACAGGCATCGCTGGTTGTTGGGATTTTGCCCTTTCCAACTTTGGCTGAACTCTCTTCAGAGGCTGCAAACTTTTATTTGCAGACTCTGAAGATCCTAACACTGTAACTGTTTGCTTTGTGTAGTCGAAATCTTTTTCGTCTTTTCTCTGTTGTATTGTAGGAGGAAGAGATTTTGTTTGTGGCCTCAAATTCTGACCCATTGCAAGTGAAAGTTTACCATTGGCAATGGTTGGAGGATCACCAGTTTCTTCTGGCTTAGGTGGTACAGAAGGTGGATCTATCTTCAATGCTTTTAAGCTTTCTGCTGCTTTATCAAGATCACCTTCACAGGCGACAACAGCTCTTTCAACCTCCTGTCTTGTGCACTTGTACCTTCTTTCCATATCTGCAATCCAAGCAAGCTCCTCTGATATGTCAATTTTCAGATTACTCCCTAGGTTTTGATCCCTGAACTTGTCAGCTTCTTCACAGCCTTCAAAGAGCCATGCTACTGATTCTTCTACCCTACCTTCATTCAATATAAGAGCCATTGTTGCCCGTTCTTGTGAAAAACCCATTGCCACGAGCTGCTGGGCCAGTGCTTCAAGTTTTCTTGACATAAGATAGCCACTGCAGCGCTCATGCAATTCCTGAGCTCGTCGCTCCCTCTGACGCTGATGCTTTTTCTCATTCTTCTGGCGTATTTTTCCCCGTTTGTCATTGTCAGCACCTGGTATTGTTTCCTGGCGGGATGAAATATTAGAGGTCTTCTCTTTGTGATCTTCTGATTCACCAGACCAGCTACCATTGTTGGAAACAGAATCATACTCAACCCCAGCTGCAAGTGAGCTCCCTGAGTGCTCATCTGACTCATCTATGTTTTGAAAACGGCCATTTGTGTGAAGAGATGATGCAGAGGATGTTGGTGACAATTCAAGAGTATGAAATGTTCCCAAGACTGGATTGTATGCGCTAGCTGGAATGCCACTACCAGCACTAGCAGCAACTGAAGCCTTTGAAGAAGCCTTTTGAGATTCCTTGGTAGCCTTTTTGTCTTTTGATTTGGATCTTGACGCTGGAGACATCTTCAAAAACAACCACGTTCCTGCACTTTCATGGTAGTTGATGCACTTTAGAATGATGCTCAATGAAATACTGTATTTGCTCTAAAATTATTTTTTTAAGATCACTCCATCCTAACACCACATACAACGGCACAAAAAAAAAAATAAATAAAAGAAAAAACCAAACCCGTAGTGAAACATGTGCATGTAAACATGCATACAGCATGTAGAATCACTTGCAAACAGGCATACAAAGGAAGACCAAGATTACAAATTAGAGTTACAATTTCTCACAAACTAAGACATGATTCATTTCTGACTAAAAGCATAGTTGAAAATAGATAAGATGAAACGAACTTTAGGATGATTCTAAAAATAAAAACAATACCTAACAGACAGCCAAATGTACACAAAACCTACGACACCTTAAGGATATAAATGCAACAGCTCAGAGATTATTCCCTTCCCAAGATGGCAGATTGAACAAGTACATCTATAAATTATCATACACATACAAGTGCACACGTTCAAGAAATACAGAAATTTCATGCTTGCGGAGCATGTATGATGCCTAAGTAATATACAGGCACTTACCTATATCAATCAGATATCCTTAATCTGTTAAAAGAAGGATACAAATTAATGCATTAAATAGCTTTCTGCTACAAAGATATTCAGCAAGCTTTACACTTCTTCAACAAGGTAGTAAATATTACATTCCTTTAAGTAAATAAAGAATGTGCTAAAACAAAATTAAAAGCAAACAAATTTACCTACAGCACAAGGAGAGGGGAATAAGAGGCATAGGAAGAAATACGAAAATATATCCACAAAGATAGAACAGCGATATCCCATTCCTATCAAACTATGAATCTTGAATTATCATTCTACAACACTGCCACTGAATACTTTCTGCCCAAAGAATACAAAAGAATCTTTTCTAAGAATCAAATACTAACAAACATCAAAATGTAAGGGACAATTTTTTAAAAGTGTGAAATTTTTCAAAACGCATCTTTCTGTATTATCAAAGAACACCAGATGTTCACTGGGACCTTAGCTCATTGCAACCTTTCCAGCCCCTAACACACCCAAACCCCCGCCCAAAAAATGCAGACAAGTTTTTGCATGCCAATCAAATGAGATTGGTTACCTCAGAATGATAAACCAGTACTGCAACTTGTGGGTGTCAATGAACTCCCACAGATAGAGCAAACAATTAATCAATAATTTGACCCTAACACAATGTCATTTATTTTCTACTCTTCGGGAATCCAACCAAGGGGTATCATATGGCCTTCAAAATTCAATTTCTACAAAAGCTCTAACTCTTTGTACATTGTAGGAATAAAAGAATATGGAAAAGGTACAGGTAATTATACGCACAAGGTACACAAAAACAAGACCCTAATAGTAGTACAACAGGTTTTGCACATGCATAAAGTCAACTATTTTTGCAGTGGATTCTACATATAACTATTGCTTCTTCTACCTCATGCCAGATGAAACAGAAGATGCATAAAACGAAAGATGCACACATGCAACAATGTATATATATTCACCATTCTGCACAAGCAACAGTGGATATCCTAATAATTAACTAAAAACAAAATTTTGATTGCAATAACCTAAACTAAACCTCAGTTTTATCCTTCAAAGAGAAAACTATGGACCCGTAAGTGATCTTTCAAAAATTCAAATCCAAGTGTCTGCTTATTTAAATATTTGTTTAAATACAAAAAATACACCAAACATGGTATTATAATCAAGGTACAGGAAAAAACCATCCACAATCAGTGCAAGTAACAATGTCAGAGTCAGACATGGGCACCACAAGCACCCAATGCATAGACAGTCAATTGCTTGTTTATTCAAAACAGAGATCAAGCTCTGCCCGCTATAATGGCTGCAGAAGTTTCCAACTTTATGCCTTCACATATCAATCAGCCTATACTCGTGTACGAAATAAATTCTCCAATTCACCTTTCATTAATGCAAAAAATGAGAAACAGGTCTTGGCAACACTACAGACATTTTCCGATCATATCATAAATCCAGTCAGAGGAAGTCACACAGCCATTTTTTGTTTTCCAATTCCTCTCCAACAATTCCACAAAACCAGCCAATCACAAATCAAATACAACAAACGATTTCCAAGACCTCAAAGCCCCATAATTAACAGCTCCAAATCCTCCAAAAACGACCCATAGAATTCATCGTCGGCGAGCCATTAACAACGACAAAGCAATGTGGATCACCGCACACCATTCGCCCAAAGATCCGAGAACTCCCACGAAAACCTAAGCACATAAACAAAAGCACAAATTCCACAATCACCAGATTCCGCCCACATATTTCTAACCAAACCCACGGAATCTGACGAGGCCATTCAAACGCTCAATAAACGAAATAGACGATTTCACCGTAGCATAACTACGCGAAAATGTAATACATATACAAAGGAAATGAATCGAAAACAGAGACAACGATTTCCAATCAGACAGAAACACGGAGAGAGAAAAAATATATATATATATATAAAGAGAGAGAGAGAGAGAGAGAGACCAACCTGTAAATGCAGAGGCAGAAAATCTTCGGACGGATCGCCGCGGAATGGAATCGTCGGGAGAAATGGAAGGCCGAAGAGAAAGAAAGCAATGTGTATTCGTGGTGGAGTTGTACATATGGGCCGGGCTTAATGAGCCGAAACGAGCATTGTACGTTAAAATAGGGGATATGACATAATTTAATTATTAAATAAATTTAGCCTATTTCGTTTATTAAGTGAATTAGATTTGATGTAATTTTTAGGTAAAACAACATGTTAAAAACACGATAAGATAAGGGCCCGATATAAGCACGTTAAAAAATGATTGGAGTCTAATTATAAGCACAATTAAAATATACAATTTAAAACTAAATTTATTAATATATTTTATATTTTTATATAAATATCCAATTAGAACCACAATTAAAATATGTAATTTAAAACTAAGTTTACTAATATATTTTATATTTTTATAAATATTTTTATAAAGAAGTTCTAAATTTCTAATAGATTTGATTAAAAAATCAAATAGATTGTTTGTTATTGGTAAATTATCTATTGTCATTATATACTTACACTCTTTGATTTACATGAAAAACTAAATAATAGAAACCACATAGTTTAAGATTCTACAATATTATTGTCCTTAAAAAAAAGATTTTTTTTATCAATAATACACTTTCTTTTGTTATGATTTAGTGTTTTCATTTTTTTTATGAATTTAACATTAGGTAGCAGAAAGACACATTAAAACTAAAAATACAACAAAAAAACACGAAACATCGATAGGGGCATAAAAAAGACCCAAGCACTTTATGGTCATGGTCTATTAATAAAGAAGCTATGGGCTAGGCTTGATGCCACAAAAAATAACTAGGTCGTTCCTAATACGACACGATAAATAAATACGTGGACTAAGGCACAACACGAGGCACGCTTAGGCCCAAATTAAATGAGTTGGGTCAGGTCGGGCTTGCCCATTTGATATCTCTAATTGGAGGCTAAAACTGAATCGGAGCGATAGAATTAGGGTTTCAAAGCTATAGAGAGAAACAAGAGAGAGAGACAGAGAGAGATTTAATAAATAAATCAATAAAAATAAAGCCAAAATTCTATGAACGGAAGGATAGTAGATTAGAGATGCAAGAATGGGCTGACCCAGCTTAGCCCGTTTTCATTAGGCCTATGGCCCTGCCGGCCCAACTCACAAATTTTATGGACCGAGTTAGGCTAGCCCAAATAAGAATTACCTTGACCCAGCCCACATCATGAGCCAATTTTATGTGAGCTAGGCCACGCTAGGCCGTGCCATGTGGCAAGCTGAGCTGTGCCATAGACCTTGAATGGCTGGCTTATTCGAGCCCATCTACAAATTAAAATTAGTAGGCCTATCTTGGCCCATTATGGGTTTCAATGGGACAGTCTATTAATGGTTTCAATGGGCCAGTCTATCTAAGCATGTAATTTTTCAATTATTATTATTGTTGAATTTTTAAACAAGTTAACAAATATAAAAGTTTGAACAATCAATGGAAATATAAAAAGGTATATTTTATTTACAATTGCTTCATTAAAAACCTTTTTAAGAAAAACCAAATAGGACAAAATCTTTGTAACAAAAAAAGAGTACAATCAAAATAATTATATATAAGATATTAACAAAATTACTAAAAAAAGTAAAAAAAAAAAAAAAAAAAAAAAGCTTGCCATAATGTGATGTGTAAGGCCTTCTGCTGAAGAAGGCCATATTCAGCTATGTTTACTACTGAATGAATATAGAAATATATATATATATATATATGAAATTAGGCCATAATGGGCCTCTGGTGGGCTAGCCCATTGTTGGCCTATATGGGCCTTACACGGGTCAGGATGGACTGGTCCATTATAGGCTTAGATGTGCAGGCCTGGCCTGGCCCAAGCCCGGTCTGGCTTATGATTTTTCATGAGCCATGTCGAGTTGGCCCATAGACTAATAAATGTTAGTTCAGCTTAGCCCACCAATATTTATAAGCTAGGTATATTTATGGGCTGGGTTGTGCTTTGAACAATGACAGCCCATGCCAGCCCAGCTCATCACTATATCAAGATAGGCTTGGGCCAGCCCACGAGCCCTAGCCCATTGTTGCATCTCTATAATAGATTGCCTCATTGCCTTTTTTTTTAAAAAAAAAGCAAAAATTTCTTTTATTTTAATTTTTATCTTTTTAAATTTTTTTATTTTTTTAACTATTTACGATTCATGTTGCATTTTACAAGTGGCTTTCGCATTATTGGTTCAAAAAAGCGGAAAAAAAATAATCAAAACTATAATGACAGATGGAAAAAACGACAACAAACAAATGCAGACACGAATCATGAAGGCCAAGCTTAGGTAGGGAATTGAAGACGTTCTCTTTTAACCTTCAAAACAGGAAAATTAAAAAACTAATATAATATAATACCTAGCAAAATAAAAAATCACCCTTTTTTTTGAAATAAAATTTGTATTCCTTAAAAAAAGAAATAAAATTTGTATTTTCCCCTTGAAAAAAAGCGATTGTTCTTCTTTTATGCTAACAAAAAATGTGAATGCTACATTTTTAAACATAACCTTGTCAGTTGTCAAGTGATAAAGTAAGAGAAATTAATTTTCTTTTTTTTACATAGAAATGAATTTTTTCAAAGGACAAAAATAAATATTTGCATTCCCTAAAAATAAAATAAAGCCAAGGAAATAAATTAAAGTGTTCGAGAATTAAGTTGAAACTGAAGGGTTGAAATATAAAAACTTTATACGGTGAAATATTTTTATTTTACACTCACCATATGGGAACTTTACAATGTTTAAGTTAAAACTGATGAATTTTAAATGATTTTGCCAAACACCCTGAAAAAATAAAATAAAAATATTTACTCAAGCTAATATTTGAAGTTAAGGTGCTGTCGAAAAAGTAAATATGACAACAAATTAATAATAATTTTGATAATATCCATAAGTTTAGATCCTTCATATAAATATTTGGTGTAAAGATATTTCTTTCACGAGAATTCTACAAATATTGATACTTTAAGAACACAATAAAGTATTAGAATTCTATTGTAATCTTATTCATTATATTCTCAACAAATTAATGTCTCATACTTGTAATCAACATAACAACAAATCCGGATCATATCATTCCTTCAATTAAATAATAGACAACATCACAACCTTGTCATAAATCAAAGTGCCCAACTTCGATTTCACCCGGTGATGAATGTATTTATACTAATAGGTATCTAGGAAGTATGGTTAGAACCATAATTATGGCTCAAAACACTGTAGTATGTGAGAGCTTTACACTGTAATAATTTTTTACTTTTTACTGTAACATGTAAAAGCTTTATATATTTGATAACCACAACCATGTTTCTAAACACAATTGGTAAACATCCTATAAGTCTATAGTCATATACTCTATGGGTATAAAACTTCCATATCATAATTAAAGACATTGACATGTATTAGATCATTGTGATATTTTACTCAAAAGACAACAACAACAACAAGAAGCAATTTTATATGAATTATAAATAAAATGCTTAGTTTTATTCCAAATAATGTAAGATAGTCAAAATAGGAATTTACAAAAATTGCTTTATAAGCATCCTATCTCAACATAAGGTGCCAATGGGCATTTATCTGGTCCAAACTTACGTCTTTCATATAAGACGACTATGAGTCAGTTCATTTTTCAATCACTAAAGTTCTCCCCAGTCATAGTATGTTTTGTTATGTATCAAAGATAATAATAGACTCATCAACATTTTACTATAATAAATATATGACATGCATCAATAACAAGCAAACAAAATAAAATTCTGTAATAACACATGTTATAACACATAACATGTTTTATGCGTTAAAATATTGAACAAAACACATGCATTACTATGGTAATTTCTAGCCTAATTCTTGGAAGTTACCTTAGAGAAATTGAATAAGAACTAGCCAAAAACAATCCTATTTGATTAGTATATGCCTACAACTACAAGACATATATATTAACTATCTCCTTATTTAGTCATTTATTTAAGAGAAATTGTACCAAATAGCATATTTTAATAGGTTCTTAGTAAATTATATCAGGTATTTTGAAAAAAGTGGAGCAAGTAGTAGATATAAATAAATTGGCATTTTAAAACAATAAAAAAAACAAAAAAACCCTTAATAGCATATTCGTTCTATTTCTTTGCTAATTTCTCTCTTCCCTCTCTCTTTCTTCTTCCTCGACAGATGATCTTTCTCTTCCCTAATGAAGCTTAAATCTTGTCTTCGATGGTGACGAGACTTTGACAGTGACGGAATGAAGATCTTATCTAGCGGCCTCTCTCTTCCCCATTGGAGGTCGGATCCATCTTTGATAACGACAAGACTTCGATGGCAAAAGTATAGAGATCAGCGCTTTTTCAAGGTCGATAGCAATGGTAGATCAACGAGATCTTAGGATGATCATGACAAAGATTTGATGCTTTGCCATTGAGATCTAGTGGTCTAGTTCCCAATTATTCACGATGGAGACTTACTCATCTAAGCAACCTTTGGTCGGTAAGTTGCAGCTTTCTCAAAGCTAGATCGGAACCTACAGATGTAAAGTCCGATTTTAAAAATGGAACCTATATATGTGAAGTCCGATTGTTTGGTTTTAAAAAGTATAATCCGATATAATACCAAGTATAAGTGAATCCAAAGTCGATTCCACAAGGAAAAGATATTGTAAAGGTCCAATATATTAGTTATATTATTTATTTATTTATTTATTTACCGAGTTAGATAATCATTTGCAGATTATTTACAAATTATTTACAAGTTTTGCAGGTTTTTTGACTTTTGTGGTTTACCAAGTTTACGTAAAAATTAACAAAAGTTAAAATAGAAAATTAAAATTAATTATGGAACTTCAACAATAAGAAATATGGTTAATTTAAAGAAAGCAAATATTTTTGAAAATGCTAAGGTTAAAGGATTAATTGTAATTTCTAACTTAATTATATTTTAGTTCTCCTAAGCATTTGCTAAAAAGGTTTAACCATATACTATGCCATCCTCTGTCTACGACTAATTAAGAATTACCAAGTATTAAACATGCTAGTTTATGTCTTTAATATAGCAAAAACTCAAGTTAATAGATAATTATAAACTTAAAGTTAGTTAAAAAATTTACCTTGAAAATGGATTATAAGTATTTACCGTGTCATTTTCTATCAACGACTAATCAAAATTCCCCTAAGCATTACTCGTATTAGTCTATGTCTATGATAAATCAAACTTTCCAATTTTACAAGAATATAAACCTAAAATAACTCTAAATTTACTAAGTTTTTTGAAATGATTTTGACATTATAATAGCTTAGAAAATGTAAAAAAAACTAAAAAAACTAAGCTAAATTAACCAAAATATCCCGCTCTTCACTTAGCTAAAAAGGAGTTTTAAAACACATTTTGAAAATAAATCAACAAAAATGAATTAGAAACATAACTTAAATATTATTTACACGTGCAAGAAATATTATACATAAACTACATTAAAAAGTAGACACCAGATCCAACATAAAGTTGAGTTTAAAAACTCAGCGTTTTTACTAAAACTCTCGAACGAAGAAAAGACCAAAGGAATGCATGGGCTTTTATAGATGAAGCCATGTAGAGCTGCAATTATCTTACAATAAAATCTTTATGTCCCAAAGCAACACATCGTCACCTATGACAACGTGCCAATGTTTCTATTCACGGAGTCCTCCTCTAATGGTTAAGACAAACCATCTCCCAATAGGGATATAGATAACATAAAAATCTTTACATGAATAAAGCACCAAACTTTATTCCTTCAATTGCAGATCTTATGATTTAGACCATCGCCTTAAGAATCGTGTCTTTCACATAATCTATCCATCATATGCCTAATTCTTAAAGGTTTAGACTGACAGTTTTAGACTATTGTTTGCTTATCATACATTCAACAAATATGAACATAAAGAGGACAACATTTGGTATATTAATAATAACTGAATTCTTTATTGATAAAAATGTCTCCAAAAACATTTTACATCTTTACTCCTTATGGCATACATGTCTAATAATCTCCCACTTGCACTAAGTGAGTAAATATGACAAATCTTGCATCCCCATAGCCTCCATATGCCTCTCAAAGACTCTCCCAATAAGTGTCTTCGTGAATATATCAGCTAAATTGTCCTCTGACTCAATTTTGCATACCGTGACATGCCCGCCCTCGACGAAGTCCTTTATCACATGATACTTCCGATCAATATGCTTACTCTTCTTATGAAATCTTGGTTCTTTAGCACTAGCTACCGCCGCACTGTTATCACAGTACAGTGATACCGCCTTATCCATACTAGGAACTACCTCAAGATCCCCAAGGAACTTGTGGAGCCCTGCTTCTTTTGAAGCATCACAAGCTGCCAAATTCTCGGTCTCCATCATTGAATCCGAAGTGCAATCTTGCTTTACACTTCTCCAAGTGATAGCATCACTGCCCAGACTAAACACAAAACCCGAAGTCGATTTCCTAGAATCCAGACAAGATTGAAAATCTGAGTCAGTATATCCTAGAGGAGTTAAGTCCTCACCCGAATACATAAGCATATACTCTCGAGTCCTTCTCAAGTACTTAAAAATATGCTTTACCGCAACCCAATGATTCGGTCCTGGATCCGCCTGAAATCGACTTATAATCCCGACTGCATAGCAAATATCTGGTTGTGTGCAAAGCATGGCATACATGAGACTACCCATCATCGAAGCATAAAGCACCTTCTTCATGTATTCTCTTTCTTCATTAGACTTTGGAGAGTCTTTCTTAGAAAGAGTAATTCCAAACCTAGATGGTTGCCACCTTTTTTGGAATCTTGCATTGTAAACCTCCTGAGAATTTTATCTATATAGCCAGCTTGCGACAAAGCTATCATTTTGTTCTTCCTATCCTAAAAAATCTGGATACCGAGAACAAAATTAGCCTCACCCAAGTCTTTCATGTCAAACTGCTTGGTCAACCATAACTTGACCGATGACAATGCCCTAACGTCATTGCCAATTAGCAGAATGCCATCCACATAGAGCAGTAGAAAGGCCACCTTCCCATCCTTAATGTGTTTGTAAACACATGGCTCATCCATATTTTGTGAGAACCCATAAGTCTTGATCACCTGATCAAATCTTATCTTCCAAGAACGAGAAGCCTGCTTAAGTCCATGAATTGACTTTAGCAGCTAACAAACCTTACCCTGTTGAACCTTGACCTTGAACCCGTCTAGTTGTTTCATATAAATGGACTCATCAAGATGGCCATTTAGAAAAGCGGTCTTGACATCTATCTGTTAGACATGTATGCCCTAATGGAGTAAAAATGCAATGAGTTTTTGGAGACATTTTTATCAATAAAGAATTTATTATTTATACCAAATATTGTCCTCTTTACGTTCATATCTGTTGAATGTATAATAAGCAAACAATAGTCTGAGACTGTCGGTCTAAACCTTTAAGAATTCGGCATATGATGGACAGATTATGTGGAAGACACGATTCTTAAGGTGACGGTCTAAATCATAAGATCCGCAATCAAGGGAATAAAGTTGGGCGCTTTATTCATGTAAAGATTGTTATGTTGTCTATATCCCTATTGGGAGATGGTTTGTCTTGACCATCGGAGGTGGACTCCGTGAATAGAAACATTGGCACGTTGTCATAGGTGACGATGTGTTGGATCGAGACATAAAGTGAATTGATTTGGATTAATAATTCTGTCTTGGCAAATCAATTCACTTTAGACAATCATTTGTATTGCATCTTAATCCTGA
>CAMOHE010036091.1:0-35080 GCA_946598075.1 Artocarpus hirsutus
AAAGTTTGGGTTAAAAATCAAGCTTGTATTGACTCCAAAACAGCTTCAAACGTGGCTGGAAATTATAGTTGTCATGGTTGCAAAGAGAGCTTTATGTCTTGTGTCTTTAGTTGGAAATTGAAGTGAGAAAGGAGAGAATGAGAAACTAGAGAAGAGAGTGGTGATGGTTAAATATATAGGCATCAAATTAATTGAGGAGCGGGATAGAATTAAATGAGCATTAAAAGAAAATGTTATCATGTCTCCCACGGAGACTTTTAGCAAATAATGTCAACATAATTGAGGGGACAAATGGGGTAAGTTGTAGAAGAAGATGAAGGAAGCATTAAAAATGTGGTTGAGAAAACATATCGATGTCCCCTGGTAGTTAAGGTGAATTAATTTTATGTCTTCAAATGATAAGGATGCTATTTAATTGAGCATTAATGTAGTGGGACAAGGCTGATATAAGTGAGTGATAGGTAGATTTAAAATATTTACTACAGAGACTTAGTAAAAATGTTAAAATGACATATTTATTTATATGATTTTATCAAAAATCATACCCGTTATAATAATGGGTGTTTCAGCAAAGAAGGGACAAAAAGCTTGGCAAAGTATAGGTAAATTTCTAAACTTTTTATTTGAAATTTACATGCATATCATGTGTTTGATAAAATGATTTTGGTCTATGGCACGCAAATGGACAATATGGAATGATTGTTTTATGTTATATATTGATGGTGATGATGATGGAAAAAAGAAAGTAATGGTTTTTGGTGAAATTTCAAAAAGGACTAAATTGCAAAGAAAAAAGGTATTCTAGGTAGATTTGAAAATCAGCTAAAAAGTCCCTCCAAACGTTAGAATTTCAAGAAAGTTACAACACAAAAGTTGTAAAACTCATCGAAACTGTTAGGACAACATGAGCAGCTTTCCAAAATTCTGCTCAGTTGATAAGTTATGAATTTTACGAAATTTTGGGTACAAAATTTCAAGAAATAAAAACGTTATGAAAAGTACAGAATCTGACTATAGTACTTTTGTAAGTTTTATTCGTTATGAAAAACTGAATATTTTGGTATAAAGTTGTCATTTTTGGTTCTGGGGGCAAAAATGCAAATATTTTTGTATTAGGCCAAAACTATAAAATTATGTAAAAACTGGGTTTTTACTAGAGAACATTGGTTTCTATACTGCTATAGGTAGTAAGTATTATAGATGCTAAGTTTTAAGGATTTAAAGTTCAGTTGAGGAATGAATGGAAGAAAATGAGTTTAAAGGCAAAATGGTCATTTTATGAAAATGGCCAAAACGGACTCGAAACGCCTGATATCGAGAAATGTTTCTTATGGGCAATTTTTTTCGTATTATGTAGGTAATGAAATATTAAAGTTAAGCAATGAGTTTTATTAAGTGAAGAAATGGACGAAAAACCCGTTAAGGGTAAAATCGTCATTATCAAGGAAACGGCTAAAATGGAGTCAAACACTTTGATTTAGCATAACGTTCTTAGACGAAAAATATTTCGTAATACGTTAAGTAATGAAATCTCCAGTGAGACGGGAAATTTATTTAAGAAATGCTTAAGAACAAAGGTAACTCGGTGGGTTACAAAATTAAGTAAAGAGAAGGGTAAACCGATAGTACACAAGTTAAGTTAAAAGGAAAGAATAGTTAATGTTTACGTCTTATTATCAATCGAGTAGATTGATAAAAAGAAAGTTAACTATCATTTATCAGGATACAGAAGCCGACTAATGAAACGAAAAGAAAAAGGAACGGAATAGAGAACGCTAGAGTATAGTCTGGGTAAGTTTCAAATTTCACATACAGCATAAAGTAAATAATTTTAAAATAATTATTTATACGTTTGCAAATGAGTTTGCAATTATTATACAAGTTTCTTTTAAAGTATGTTTGCATTTATTATGCAAAAAGTTTTAAAGATTCAAAGCAAGATCTGCATTAAGTTTGCAACTGTTATGTTTAAAGTCTATTTGCATATTGACATGCATAATTTTTTTAAAAGTTCAAGTTATGATTTTCAAAGTATTTAAAGTATGTTTTGTATTTTGATAATGCATAATATTTTATAGTTTAAGTTATAAGTTTTATGATGCATTGGTTATGCAATAAGTTGCATTCATTATGCAATACGTTTTAAAATAAAAGTTATGATTTGCAAAATATGATTGTGTTATATGTTGCATTTGTTATGCAATAAGTTGCATTAGTTATGCAATAATTTTAGAGTATAAGTTATAATTTACAAAATATGTTTGCGTTTTATGTCGCATTTGTTATGCAATAAGTCGCATTTGTTATGCAATAGATTTTACAATACAAGCTATGATTTGCAAGTGTGTTTGCATATGATGTGATTGCATTTGATATGTTCATTAAAGTTAAAAAGAAGGTAACATAAAGACGATAAAAGAAAGTGCCGTACCAGCCTCTTTGTTGGGAGGTAATAAAAGTAAAGTTAAGGTTTGACCTATTAGATGTGAGGTACATGACTTCGATATTCGATGGTCTCAAGTCTTCCGCAAGGGAAGCATCATGTTTATGATCTCATGATTAATGATGTTGGTACGAACACTAAAGTAAAATAAGGAAAGTTAAAGTAAGATATGGAAAAATAAGGAATGATGATAGAAAGTTAAAGTAAGATAAGAAAAGTTAAGGAACGAAGTTAGAAAGTTAAAGTAAGAAAGGAATGTTCATAAAATGCTCAAAATGGAAGTTCATAATTGAGCATAATTAGAATCATGCATTATAAATTTGCTTGTATTCCTCATTATAAAGTATTTACGATAAGCGCTTATGTAAAACATTTTGAGAAATGCTTTATGTTAAGTGTTTATGAAAAACATTTTTATGTTTTCAAGAAAAGGTTTATAAAGAACGTTTATAAAAACGTTTCAGAAATATTTAATGAAAAACGCTTTAAGAGAAAGGGTTTTTATAATAAAAGTTTTTAAAGCATGTTTAAATGATTTATGAGTTTATGTTTGAACTTACTGAGCGAAAGCTCATTAAAAAGTTTATTCATGCTGTAGGTAGTTTTATGGGTAACCAGTAGGACCCGTTAGAAGAGTTGGGTGCTGCGAAGGACAGATGCAAAGATTTGGGTATAGATACCACCAAATAAGTTTTCGCTGTTCAAAAGAAATATTTTTCACTATTTAATATAGTGGTTTCAAATTTTTAAGAAAATTAGAGTTTTAAGAAATGTTTTCAAAAGTTTTAAGATATATTGTACGAAATGTTTTATAAAATTATAAAGTGAAGTTTTAAGCTATGATTTAATAAATGTTTCTTATTAAGTTTTAAGAAACGATTTGGGAAGGGTTTTAGTAAAATGTTGAGCAAGGTCTCAACTTGAATGGCGACAGGGGTCGCAACAGTTTTTACGTACGTTTTAAGGGATGTTTAAAAAAAATTTTATAGTATTTTCTTACTAAGTTAGTGAGATTAATTTTTAAGAACGATGTTTAATAAAAGTAAAGTGACTGCCCGAAAAGGCAGGTCGTCACACCCTCTCATTGATAAGACCACAAACCTAGCTGCGACTCCCAACGATCTCACCCCTTCTTGCTAGTTATTAGCACAGCCCTTGCCGCTGCCATCCCTTCAACCACCCTTCATCGGTGAGACTTCCAACCCAAGCCCTCCTCCCAATGATCTCACTGCCTTCCTCATAGCGAAGCTCTTCGCCCTCGACCTCGCATGTCGGCCGCCATGAGACACATGGTGAGAGAGAAAGAGAGTGAGAGAGAAGGTGGGGGTTTAGGGTTGTTAAGGAAGGCCATTGAGGGTGATTGGGGGGGCTGTAAAGGATGGGGGCCATCTGTCGCACGAGGGTGCAAGAGAGAGAGGAGACTGTCGGGGGTGTGGTTGCATTGGCCATCGTCAACTGCGATAGTCAGTGGTGGGGTTGGGTCGGTCGTCATCGTCGCTAGCATCCATAGCCCACCGAAGCAGAGGAAGACCACCGGAGTTGAGGAAGGGATTCCTCTTGGAAACCCACATTTTCTTCTTTTTTTTTTTAATAATACCAAAAAAATCTATTAAAAAATATTAAAAAAAAACACCACCATATAGAACCAAACATAATTTCAAAAACAATACCAACACATTCCTCAAAATGTTTTCATTTTTAATTTTTTTTCAAAACAAGAACTAAAATAAAAACACTACCAAACGGGGCTAGTTCGGTAGAGGAAACATATATATCTTATTCACATAATAATGATTTCACTTTTTTTTCCTCTCTCTCTCTCTCTGGATAATAATTGTCGTTTTGATTAGGTTTATTTGTCACATGGAATATATTTTTGTGTCTGAATACATAGTCCTACCTTTAATATTATTAAAAAAAAAAGATCCTACGAGTAATAGATTGCATGGTTCTTCCAAAAGAAAGAGTATACATATTTTTGAAGAGTAGTTATTTATTTATATCATTTTGATTTAAAAATTAAAGTGAAATTTTGGATAAAAATGATACGTTATTCAATTGTCTAAAAGTAATATTCCTTTTAAGTCACCCACAAATTGCACTGTTCAAATGCAAAGTTTTAAATCGTAGACAACTATTTTCCTTCTATTTGATTTGTTGGTTTAAATTGTATTGTCTTAAACTTTTTTGATTTGAATAAAAAATTACACAATTTGATTTAAATAAAAAATTTTAAACCGTGTAATTTAAATTGTAATTCAAAATGATGTTTTGATGTGCTATTAAGTAAATCCAAACATGAAATCCAAACTCAATTTATGTTTGAGCTAGTTTTGTTTGCATTTTCTAAACGAGAACTTCCATCCATTGCTTTAAAATCTGTCAGAGCCAATCAGCTAAAAATAAGAAAGAGAATCCTTCTTCCAAGCAAAATAGCCCATTTGGCTAATATGTGAGCAACGTAATTGCAACTTTTAGGAATTTGAAAATAAGCATGAAAGAATCCAGAGATGACAACCCATCTCCGACTTCTGAGGCCTTCACCCAGAGCCCAAAAAATAAAAAATAAAAAATAAAAAAATCTTTGAGACCTTCAGCATCAACTGGATTTTTACCCTCAGAATCTGATTCAGCTTATAAAGGAAAAATCAAAACTTCTTTTACAAGACAGATAGGATACTATTAAATTAAATTAAAAAAACCCAAGTTTAAGCAGCTTTGCAACCCTACATCAAAAATCACACCATTAAAATAAAAGTAAATAGTTTTTTTCATATAATATCTTCAATTATTTAAGTTAAACTTTCTAAATTTTATTCCGAAAAACTCTTGATTTGTAAATTGCTCTGTTTAAATAATTTTCGAAAAAAAATTCACAAATCTGCAAGTTTGACTTATAGATTTGAATCACAATTCATGCTTTTTTTACGTTGTTTTCTCTTGAAAAATTTGTTTGAACCAAAAGTAATACATTAGTAAGTCTACAAGTTTGATTTACTTGCTTAAAAAATTGCTCTGTTTAAATTATTTTCCCCAAAAAAGTCACAAATCTACAAGTTTGATTTATAGGTTTGAATCACAATTCATGCTTTTTTTTACGTTGTTTTCTCTTAAAAAATTTGTTTGAACCAAAAGCAATACATTAGTAAATCTGTACAGATTTCCCTAAAAAACTATAAAAGATTATTAAAAAGGGTCATTCTTAGATGAGTGTTACCATTAGTAATGAACGTTTTTAAACTATTGTTAAAATTACATTTTCTGTAAATTTAACAGTTAAAAACAAATATATGTTGATTCGTTACTGTTTTAGTACTTAGATAACAATACTGTAAAAACAAACTCTTTAGGGGATGGTTTTCAAATCACTACACATAAATTTGACAGAAAAATTGAATGGACCAAGAATGAACACGTGGACATGGCTGTTGGCACGTGGGGACTAAACTTTGGTAACTTTTGTGTCACTCAACATTAACAAATAGATTAAGGTCATCATCTGCAAAGATTAGAGCCACTAAAAGTATCTTAAGCGTAATTCCAACTTCCAAACTCCAAACAAAAGTAAACAAGTTCCTTTAACATGTGCGGCTTATTCCTCCTCCATTGGTAGTGCAACAACAATTATTAATAAAATATATTCCCTACTATACAAGGCTGCCACGTGTACCACCACGAGGGTGTTCTAGTAATTCTGAAGAACCCCAATAATCGCATCCAGCCAATGGGTGAATAGCAACCACACATTTTTCAACTTTTCTACATTGTCAAAGCACTAGTCTGACTAATAGCAGCGCGAGTACACTCAATTTCCACAGCCTCTGCGAGTAGAATATATACAAATCATGTTGGAAGACACTTGATGATAGCGTTGGACCCACTTGAGGACCACAAGTGACATTCTCCCGTCAGAGTCGCCACGTGTCACCATCATATCCATAAAACGAGACACTACCTTGGCTTGCCTCCCTTTGGACGCAGCACTCACGCAATTAAAAAAAAAAAAAAAAGAATCAAAAGCAAGAGAGAGAAAATATCTCAAGGAGACATTATGGACACACACATACATATCTACCAAATATGGGACCCACTCGGGGAAAATATCTTCTCCAGCAAATTTTCTTTTCCTTTTGTTTTCATCACTTTCTTTTTGATTTATTTGGGGGAAGAAAATTTTGGACCACCAAACGAAAAATGTTGAAACACAAACCAAAATTAAAATAAAATAAAAAATAATATAATATAAAAAATTCCAAGTTGGGTGTAGACCAATGGCGGTGGGCCAATTGATCGGCCCACAAGTGTATGGCCTTCGTGCGCCCTAAATTGGGTTGATGACGTGGCTTCTGGGCCCCACATACACTGGGTGGAAATGCAAAGAAGATATTTTTGCTTCTGGGGTTTTGGGGTCAGATTTTTCAGATATTTATTTACCACCGTTAAACTGGAGGCGGACTTAGGTCGGTTTGGGCCATCTCCGCCGTCGGATTTCCAATAAATAAAAGAGGAAACGACTCTTTTTTATTTGAAGATATATACATATATTTTCTCTTCTAAACATCTAAACGGAATCGGAAAAACCCAAACCTCTTCTCTTCTTCTTTTTCAATCTCTACCAGAAGATGAGATTTCTTGGTCTCTCAAACTTCTTTTTCTTCATCACAGAAACGTGAAAAAGATCTCTTTTTTCTTTTCGTTTTTGGGAAGTTTTTTAATGGGGGAAGTGGTTTTGAGCAGTGCGGATTTGGAGGTGAACGACGTAGCAAAGAAGAGGAAGAGAGCAGAGACAGAAACAGAGAATGATGATAACAACAAATATAATGGAAGTTGGAAGAAGAACGAAGGATGTAGTTCAAGTGGGGCGATTACGAGGTGGGACAGGTTCTTGCCTAGGATGATGATGAGGGTTTTGTTGGTCGAAGCCGATGATTCCACTAGACAGATTATCGCTGCTCTTCTCAGGAAATGCAGCTACAGAGGTCAGTTTCTCTCTCTCTCTCTCTCTTATGATTTCTTTGATTTGGTTTTTTTGGCTTTTTTTGTTTGAATGGCGAAATGGGTTTTTGCTGGATTTTCTGTTTTTCAATTTTTGTTTCTGTCCTGAATTTGGGATCGCAGTCGTAGACTTTCAGTTGTTCAAGTGAGTTTGACTTCCAACTTAGTGAATTGTATGTGTTTTTCTGTTGGTTTGTGCTGATTCTTGATGTAAAAGGAAGGTTCCAGATTAATCCCTTTAAAATGAACGTTCCGTTTTGAGGTGTTACCTGGCGAGTATTGCAATTTTGGTAGATTTTTTGAGCCGTTTCGAACCAATTTATTATGAGCTTTTGATTACTTGGGTATACCAAAAGAAGGCTTTAGCTTAGTTTGTTTTGACATGTTATCTTAGCAACAGAAACCCCCCCTTTTTTTCCTTGGTTTTGGACAGTTGCTGCAGTACCTGATGGCTTAAAGGCGTGGGAGTTACTGAAAGGAAGACCGCACAACATCGATCTCATATTGACAGAAGTGGATCTGCCTTCAATATCTGGATTTGCGCTTCTCACACTGATTATGGAGCATGAAGTTTGCAAAAACATTCCTGTTATAAGTATGTTTATATATGGATTATTTGTTGTTACTTTTTTTTAATCATTTTGGTATCTATTTTTATGGTTTCTTGATAATCGCAGTGATGTCCTCTCAAGATTCAATTAGCACTGTCTACAAATGCATGATGAGAGGTGCTGCAGACTACCTTGTTAAGCCTATTCGGAGGAACGAACTGAGCAATCTGTGGCAGCATGTTTGGAGAAGAAAAGCTGTATGCATATATGCCTCACACTTTACTGAAGTTAATTTATTTAATTTATGTAGTATTTTTATTTATTTATTTATTTATTTATTGTGGTAATCTAATGATGTTGTTTCATCAGTCAACCGCAAATGGCCCCCGAGACGAAAGCGTTGCACAACAAAAGGTTGAAGTCACTTTTGAAAATGATGCTGCAAGCAACCATTCCAACGGAAACCCCGCGTGCATACAGGGAAATGAGGAAAACAATGACAAAGGAAGTGATGCTCAGGTTAGTATATCAGATTTTTATTGTTTGAGCCTGAAAAGGCAGTGGTTGGTTGGCAGAATTATTGTTCTTTTTGTTTAATCCTTTTTGTGCATGATTACTTGGTAACTTGATCAATTTGTGGTGTACATGGAAAAATCTAAATGAAAGTAAATATAATACTAGTAGCTTATCCAGGATTGGAATGGATAGAATCCCCATTTGAAGCAGATATCTTATTGAAGAAAGAAAATTGTTAATTTTTCAAACGTAAAAGCCGCGGTTGAGTTTCTCCTCCTAGTTTGCCTACACCCTTATAAGAAAAAGAATTGTAGATTGGTCATGCACTAGTTATAGGAAGGATGGTGTATGTCTTAACCAAGGAATATGTAAATTGTCTATAAGGCTGCTCATGGTGAAAAGAAATTTGCTTTCAGTTTAGGTTGGCTACATGAGGTTTAATATAGAGACTGCATGTTTGCTGTCTCTTGCAGAGCTCTTGTACCAGGCCAGAAACGGAAGCTGAGAGTGTCCACATGGAAAAAATGCAGGATTTTTTGCAGCCAACAGAGGGGCCATCTTTTCCAAGTGACTTGGGAACGCAGAATGATGGAGGGCACACCAATCTGGGGCAGAAATCGAGTATGCCTGGAATTGAGGCCATAGGTAGGAAATTTTGAAATTTTCTTTTAGTTGTCGTCCTCGTCGTCATTGTTATCATTATATTTTTTTTAATTTTAAATCCATAGGCAAATAGTATTTATATCTTTTGAGATGTTGCAATTTAATTAGGATCATCGATGGGTGCCTTCAAGGATGCTGATGTAAGATTTACGCTTGGCAAGGGTTTCAAGCCAGAAGGTACTAGGAGTGGTGCTTGTGAGAATAGCAATGTCCTGTCCAGCCGTTCTAGAGATCCCATCGACTTAAACGGAGTTTTAAACGATAATCCAAGCTGTAATTTTCAAAATTCCTCATCAAGTAATGGAACTAGCAAGTTGGACTCTGGTCCAAGATTAGATCTTAGCTTGAGATCAAATTCCAACGGCTTTGATAGTCATGTAATTGAGAAAAGGCAAACCCTTGGGCATTCTAATGCCTCAGCATTTACTCGGTGAGTTCCTATCTCCATTTCATTCTTTCTTTATTTCTTCTTTGTCCTCTACTTAACTTCGATGCTAAACAGTTTTGTGATTCTTTACACAGATATATTAACAGGCCACTGCAACCCCTAAATCCCACACCAACCAGTGGTTTTGATCAAGAGAGAGAATGTGGAACACAAGCCGAAAAGCATATATCCAATGTCGTCACTGGTCTTGGTTATGACTACGACACACTTGGTCTATCACTGAGCACCCCAAAAAGTGTGATTACACTCGCTACTGGTCAATCTAGCCACTCTGAAGTAGCGACATATTGTTCCAAACAAAGAGTATTGCCTCTACCAATTCCTGTTAAAGGTATAAGGATTAACAATGCAGGCTATGGTTCTGTAGTGCCTCCGTTATTTTGTTCACAATCGGGTTCATCATCCATGGTCAGTCCAAGTTCTAATGCACAACGAGAATCCTCGATTGTAATGAATGCTTTTCACCAAACGAATCCTGAAAAGAATAAATCTGAGCAGGCGTATGATCCCTTTTGTCGAAATGCCAACATTGCCACAGACCAAGCTATCCACAATCAAGAACATAGATCGGATTCTTTGGATGAGAGAGGGCAAATCTCTCCTGCCACCGATCAGAGTGCAAGTAGCAGTTTCTGTAACGGAAATGTGAGCCATCTTAATAATATTGGGTATGGAAGTGCTTGTGGAAGTAACAGCAACGTGGATCAGGTTGTCTTGGGTGGGACTGCTTCCGAGAGCAAGAATGACGAAACTTATTTTGCAAACAACCCAAACTCTCATCGATCAAGCCAAAGGGAAGCAGCTTTGACGAAATTCCGCATGAAAAGGAAAGATAGATGCTTCGAAAAGAAGGTACAAAATCATCGCCCCTTCTTAGACTAACGCTTTGTTTTTCATTTTGATTTCTAAATATGCTTCATTTCTCTAACATTACACATTTGTTCCAGGTTCGTTACGAGAGCAGAAAAAAGCTCGCGGAGCAGCGTCCCAGGGTTAAGGGACAGTTTGTTCGTCAAGTCCCAACTGAGCCTTTTCCTGCAGCGGCTGATGGGAATTCATAGAGTTAAATTTTGCTTTTTATAGTAACAAAGACGAGAACATGAATGGTTGAAGAACTTGGAATGATCGGTATATATAATGTATCTATTGTAATATAACATTGTAATATCTACTCGTTACCTAAAGGCCTGGCGTACTTGAAATTCTTTTTTCCTTCTTTTTTGGTAGCTGTGAATTTGTTCATTGACAAGCTTGTAGGTTGTATTGGTATAGCTATACGTGCTTTGTGTAGGCATACTTATATGTATGGCAAGTAGAAGAAACTCTCAAGAATCAACAAAACCTGTGTTATGTACTTTATAGTAACACCAGCAATACCATTCACGAGCTTGTGTAGTTTCAGCGCTTGATTTCCCCTGACAGTGCTTCTTTTCTACATATTAGCTCAATTCAAGTGAAATAGAACTGACATTTCAAAATCATGTCCTAAACTTTAAAAATATGTAATTTTCTTCCATCTTTGTTTGCAGAATTCTTCTACTCTTGTACCTTTCTGTTTCGCCTTTGGCCAGCTTGTAGACTACTGACAATATGGCTAAGCAAGCTAAAATAAGTGCCCTACGAAGTTGAATTTGTAAACTAATCTTTTTTTTTTTTTTCGTCTTTTCATTTTACATCGAACAACTACGATCACCTGTAGAGTTAAAAAAAAAAAAAAAAGACCGCATGGAATTATTCCCAAGTCATTTTGCAAATTAAAATTTTTAGAAAGTTATGTTATATAGTCATTTTAAAAAAACGACTCAAGCAACTAACAATTTATAGGAGAGTTGGGCAACATGAGAATTATTATTTGAGAATTATTTAGTGTGAGGGTAAAAAAAAAATTGCTAATATTGTTGAGTTTTAAGAAGTCAAATTTTTGTTGATAATAATTGCGAGTTAATTCAATTGTACTATATTTTGATGTGATATGATGCTTAGAAACACAAATATCTATGTGCATACATCTTCAAAATATATATATATATATATATATATATATGCATTAAATAGAATCTGAAACGAATGTAATCAACATTATTGAACCTCATGGTGGCTTAGTCCAAGCACAACAAGCTTTGTGGCGTCTCAAATCAAACGGAATATGCTTCTTTTCTCCACTAGTTGGGGTAGTTGTTTCTTCCATGTGCTACACAAAACACATCAAAATTTTGTTATTCATTGACTCTAGGATCTCAATTTTCTATTCCCGTAAGATTTATATATCCTTATGGATTATAAATCCACTGCTCATGAAAACATGGACGTCAATTTAAGATATAATATTTTTTTTATATATGAGGATCTATTATTTCATAAATAACAGGGTTTTGACCCATTAATTAAATAAGAGAGTTCGTTGTAAATTAATCTATATTTGTGATGAGAATGGTATCACAGGCAACTATCTTTTGAAAGACGATATGTTAATGTAGCTCCTAAATTCATCTATTTTATTGTACGAATTAGTCTTGGCAAGCAATTTTTTTTTTCTTTTTTTAACAAGCACTAGTGATGCGTTGTGAATTTGTAATGCCATAACAGAAAAGGAAGAAAACAACAACAAAAAAAGAAAAAAAAAAAACAAATGTAATAAAATTGTACACAATTGACTAGCATTGCCATTATCACCAATGGTTTTTATGTCACGTCAAAGTTTGCTTGTATCTTTTCGATCCAAACTTTGATGCCCTTTAACCCTTCCTTTTTTTCCTTCCCTTCACTCAATATTGGTTTGCATTGGCGCGACAAATTTTACTCAATCAACCTTTTTTTTTTGTTGTTTTTTACTTTGTAATCAATGGTTTTTTCCCCAATCAACTAAAGCTTCTATTATTTTGTTATCTACTGACTTTTTTTTAAGGACTTCTCTTTTATTTTGATAACAAATATTTGATACTCCTTACAAGATTCCAGAGTTAGTGCGTGAGGGGATATGTAAGTGGTGGGGTGAGGAAAATTTTTTTATTTTTTATTTTTTTGAAGAATAAGGAGGGGGATAATTGAACTAAAATCTAACTAACATAACAATAAAACTATATTTTTTCTGTAACGAACTTTACAATATACAAAATTGTAAAATTATATAAAAATGTTATTGATTTTTGGTTTATTTGACATTTTAGGTTTGAAATATGAGGTATTTAAGAGTTAAGATTTGTGTTGTATATTTTTTAAACAATCTCATATACATATAGATACTATAATTATAAAAGTTTGGCACAAGGGGAAATATATACATTTTTTCATTTTAATTAAAATTAAAGTTTGTTGGAGAAAAAATTTCCGTCAAAAGAAAAGAAAAGAAAAGAAAGTAAAAGGAACTAAAAATCAGCTTAAGAAAGCGTATGAAAATTGACTTGTCACTAAGAGTGCTGATTAATGCAAATACTTGTCCCTCTTGCTAGGAATTAAACCAAACCCACTACAAGATTGAACGTGAAATACTTGTACACGACACTATTGCCAATTATTAATATTATATAAGTGACATTCTTGTTCCTAAAATTTGACTATATAGTTAATAATATGATAGTTAAGGAAGTGGAAGCAATGCAGAGGGAGCTATCATTATCCCCATTTTCATATGCTTCTTTCTCTCTAAAAAAGAAAAGAAAAAAAGGACAATTTTCTAAACCTAAAAAGATATTTATTCATAAATATCTATCTTAAAAAAAACAGATCTCAATTAAACTTAATAATTTCAAAATATACACCAACAACGGGGCTTCTCGGCAGAGAAGTCCCTACCCACCCCCCTCCTCCCAACCCAAAAAAATGCTGAGAAGTCCCTGCCCCCCAAAAAAACAAAAGCAAGTAAAATGGTAACATTTTTTTTCTTTCATGTTGCATTCAAACACATAAAGGGCTTTTTATTGGGTCACTCACCAAATCACTAATGTTGTCACGACCCCTTTTTCTGATTGAAGGGCTCAATGACTGAAAAAGGATTTCAAAGATTGAAAAAAGAACAAAAGAAGAAAAAAAAAAAAGACCCCTTAATTTCAAACTGCTTTGGCTTTCTATGTAAAGACCCATAAAATTATTCTCTTGAAAATCCAACAGGGTCGCACACAACTCTTCATCATGCACTTGACAGCTGCTGTGACGCACTTACAAATTTGCCAAAACACTTTTTATGGGGTGCTTAATTAATCCAACGGCCTAGATTTGAAGCTCCTCTCAGCTACCAAACTCTAACCGTTGATGCCCTTTTCTTAACGTAAAAGTAACGGCTACATGAGACACGCTACGGATGTTTCTTGGGTGTTTCCGAAAAAGCAGCTTCTGCGGCAGATTCTCCATGTCTTCCCTCCTTTTGAACTTTTTTTTGGTTGCTCAGCTCAATAAACTTAAGAAGCCTACAACTAAAAAACTTCCAATATTTCTATTTTTTCAAAAATAAACTACACCTTAAAATATTCTCTTTTTGCATAATATATTTTAAACTTTTAAAAATTACAAAAGCATCCTAAACTTGAAAATTATTAATAATCAAAATTCAATAGTTGATGAATGTCAAAGATACAAACAGTTTGAGTTACGAGATTTATAAGCGAGTTTTTATATTAAGAATACAGCTTACAATTAAAAAACAAAAATTAAAGCTCGACTGGTAAAAAAAAAAGCGTGGAATGAAAATTAAAAATAGTCGTTAGACCTTTGTTGTTAAAAATTTTATATTTCAAGATACATTTTGTCAAAATTTAAAATTCAAGATGTATTTTATAAAGAAGCCAATAAATAAAGATATAGCTGTGTAATTTACTCCTTTTACAATCATAGCTATTTCAATAAAATGTTTATGAATTTTTCGCCATAAAAAGATGACAAAAGGTTACTGACCATACCACAAGGCGCAACAAGTCAATCTCCCACATGACCCTTTTTAAAGTTTCAATTATTCCAAAAGTGTTTATCTCTGATTCTTGCTAAGATAGATATCCTCCGAATCATCTACTTTCATTCATGATCATTATCATCGTCACCATCTATATAATTCAAAAGTATGTTTCTTAAAGAAAAATAACAAAAAAAAAATCAAATGCTTGCATATTATGAATCTTTTAAAGCCTGTTGCATGGTGAGGATACACCAGAGAGAGTGCAATGCATCTACACGATGATATTGGTTATTGAAATGGGAAGGCCTTGGGGCCCACTGAATGATGGTGGCCCCACATGTTCGCCATGCGTACATCTCCTTGGTCACAAGTTGTGCATAATCACCATCCGCCCATGTAATGCATATACAACACTAATTAAACAATTGGTACCACTTCTTATTGGCTGTATTATGTTTTTCTTTTTTTTTTGTGGACTGGTGCAAAACGGAACTGAATTGAAAGTGAGACAACAATCGATTAAAAACAAAACCCCATTTGTCCTATAGTTACTTTGATGAAAAAAAAAAATTGTGAAATGTTCATGAGAAGTGATAATGAAAACCACTATTCTTAAATGTGGGCAATGAAAAGGAAACTTTTACCTTCGAATTTTATGGAAAATTGGTATATACAAGTTTTTTTTTTTCCTTCTTCATTTCTTTTTCCTTTTCTGGAACCGACTAGAAAATACACGACCTTATACATTGAAATATGTATCTATATGCTTGATCTTGCTTGACAGTAATTAAAAGCATAAAAAAGATTAAAAGAAAGTTTGCAATATATATATTATAAAACAAAGGCTATTAATTTGGACTTAAATAATTGCAATGACAATAGGCTTCAGTAACTACTTTAATCTCCATAATTCTATGCCATTCATGAATGAATTACTTTCTATTAATATAATTTTCAAGCCAATCACTGCAATCATATGAACGTGTAGCAACCACATTTGCTTTTGAAAAAAGGCTAATCACGTCCCACCCCCCAAATTGGCCCCCTTTTCAAGTCACAACAAGGTGAAACATATATCCATCCATCCATCCATCCACGCATGCATGGGATTAGGTGAGCAACAAGGTGCATCAAGTGCTGGTCTTACGATCCTACGGCTGATATGGAACATTTTACCTACTAATTTTGATTTAGAATTCATCATTAAATTAAAGAGAATTATGTGTGGTAAAACAATAACAACGATAGTTTGCAGTTCTAAATTTTGTTATGATATGATTATAATGTGATGAGATGATTAGAGCTAATTAATAAATACTGGTCGAGTATCTTTTTGGTATTGTGTCACATGATTTTCACTAAACTTGTTAAACAACATTCGAGAAGTTTAACATGTAAATGTCTATATAGCTACTTTGCAAAGTTCATTACCAGTCAAAAGCATGAGAAGAAAATAATTGCTTCTTTCTTCCCTTTATAACTCCCTCAATCATCCCCCTTCTTTCCTTAACCTTGTTAACCTCCGCTCTTATCTATTCTCTCTCTCTCTCTCTCTCTCTCTCTCTCTCTCTAGCTTCTTTGTTGCAAATGTCTCAACTCTCCATAGAGTCTCCAAAACACTGTGGCAAACGAGGCGTGAACATTGAGAAGCTCTACAAGAAGGTCTTCTTAGCCTTCTCAGCACTTTTCACCACAATCCTCTCCATAATACTCCTAGTCTGGCTAATTCTGCGCCCCACAAAGCCTCAATTCTCCCTCAAAGAGGCTGATATCTACCAACTCAACCTCTCAAACTCCCACCTCCTCAACTCCTCCATCCAACTCACTCTTCTCTCCAAAAACCCGAATCAGAAAATCGGAATTTACTACGATGAGCTACAAGTTTATGCTTCCTATAAAGGACAACAAATCACAGCCTATACGTCTCTCCCTCCTTTCTACCAAGGCCATGAAGATAGCAATCTCTTATCAGTATCTCTTGTTGGAACTGCTTTGCCTGTGGCTCCATCATTTGGTTATGAAGTTGGACGTGATCAGACGGTTGGGAGGCTAGTTCTGAACCTCAAAGTCAATGGACGGCTCCGATGGAAGGTCGGAACTTGGGTCTCGGGACGGTACCGGTTGAACGTGAATTGTGTTGCTGTCATGGCTTTTGGACCTGCTATTCCAACAGGTCCACTTTCTGCAAGGCAAGGCACTCAGTGTTCTACATCTGTTTGAAGCTATAAAGATTACTAACATTATGATCATATTGCTCTAATTTGCTCTTCAGGAGTGAGTTGGTTCTGTTTTTGGATTATTTTTTCTTATGATGATTGTATTTTGCTGCTGCTACAAGGTGTTTCTGTGAAAATTGTAAATTAATGGAAAAAAAAAAGTGAAAGAATGTAGCAATTGTAAGTTTGGAATTTAGAATGAAGAGTCGGTTGGGATTGTGAATTTTACCCATTTTTAATTTTTATTTATCATTCTGACGTTTGATAGATATTTGCCTTGCATGTGATGGGTAGTGAATAGGAAAAGATAAAGAAAAGGTGAAGATGTTTCATGTATAATGGTTGATCCTTTTTCTGGTGGGCTTCTGAGAATATTGAAGGATAAGGTATGTTTCTACTTTGTTATGCTTTGGTTGTGGTTTTGGGGAGGAGGAAATAAAAGACTTCACTGAAAGGGTTAATAATTATGGGGTGAGATTCCGAAGAAAAAAGATGAGAATGGGAGAGTAGTTTTTTTTTTTTTTTCTTTTTTGGGGTGAAGGAATCTCTCAAATTTACAATTCGATCCTTTCTTGAACTTTTAATGTGACTTGCTTAAAAGAAGTATTCTTTCCCTTCTCTTGCAAACAAATACTGGATTCCTTTGTATCTTCATATTGCAAATTGAATCTCTTTTTCTTGCCTGCTTTGAACCATACCCAAGGAATGAAATTTGGCTGTCCTGATATGAATATACAGGAAGACATTCTATATCTGTAAAAAGGAAATTCTAAAGCAAAAGACTGATTCCATGCGTGAACAGGTTTCAAACTAGAATATCAGCTCTTCCCCTCCTTGTAAAAGTACGGATGACCCGTGATTTAAAATTTTAAATGAAATTTGTCAAACAATTGATCATCTAATTTGCTTGATTAATTAAAACCCGTTGTTCAAAATTTTCATGGTTTTTTAGAGAACCAAGGCACGAAAGATAACGTTAGAAACAGAGGTGCACATCTGCTGCCAGTTTCTACAGATTGAATCCTTCTCTTTTTCTTTATTGATCTTTATCTATGGTTTGCTCTAATCAGCAAACTCATACATTAAATCTGCAGGAGACAGGGACAAGTGGCCGTCAGTTAACGCAGCCATTTTTCATCAAAAGAAAATTGTACCTGATAGTTAAAAAAAATATATGAAACAGACAAAAAATGCTGTCTTTCTTTGTATTATATCTCTTTTAATTTTAAAAAAGCAAAAGAAACACAAAGATGGGGAAAACCTACTGCCACAAATTTCAAAAGCAAGCGAACTTTCTCAGGATCTTAAAAAGCTAGCCACCTCCTGCCTGAAATGTCCCCACAAAATTGACCACTACCTAAGCTGAAAACCCCATAAAACTTGTTTATATTGTTGTTATCAATTAAGAGATGATTTTTTTATGGCTGTAGTGTCATCGCTAAGAAAATAAAAAATAATAAGAACAAATAACCAGCATTGGGTAAATCCTAAATTGCTATGTTTAACATAAGTTGGTCCTAACCATTATGAAAATGGAAACAGCTAGTTTAGACATAACCCCATCCAAATTAGCCTTCTATTTCTTGAGCTTACCAAGGCCAGAGCTGCTTTTTAAGTCTTTCCCAAGGTTGTTTTTAGACTCCACCATCACAAAGAGCCAATATACGGGAAGCTTACGCCCCCACCAAAAAGCACGAGCATAACAAACGCAAAAAAATTCCAACAAACATATTAACAAAGTCCAAAGCAAGTTCAGGTTAAACAAGTAAACTAATTCAATTCCGTAAACTCAAAGAAGCATCTACTTTCTGTTAAATCATGGAAAACAACTTTACATATAAAAGTAAATTATGATTTTTAAACGAATAAAGACAAAATAATACAAAAGAAGGATTTGAGCCACAAAGACTCAATCATATGGGCAATTAAAAAAAACCCAATCCTTCTAGGCTGTTAAGCAGGCAATGAACAATAGTACAATGCTCATCTTAGGACTATTAATAAGTATTATATGCAAAAGTCTTCAGTTTCTTATTTTGAATTTAAACCTTTAGCAAAGTCCACATCGCTAGAGCCCTGTATAGCTACACAGGTTTGAAAAAGGAAAAGCTTTTTCAATCAAACTTTTTTCTTGCATAAGTCAAGAAATACACCCGTATATATTGAATTATGTTCAAGGAAAATCAAAATGGTAAAAGGCTTTATTGTGGTACTCTATTGACATCAGTTGGTACACGTTTTATAAAGATATTCCATGTTTCAAACTCACAGAGTATTTCTTTTTCCGTTTCAGGATCAAGGCTTTAGCTTTTTTCCTCAATCTGCGGCTTAGATGTGACCCCAAGAGGCAAGAGTATTGGACACAGTAGTGAATCATAATACTGTACTGGGTAGACCTTCAAGGTCAAGATTCAAGTCTTGTTGCGTGCTCATCGATCAAAGTTGTTGGACTAAAGCAAAACCAAAGATGAAAAATCAGAAGACCTAAGCGCAGAACCAAGTGACAAAACTTGAGATGGACAAGAATCAAAAGAGAATAAAAATTAAAACACACACAGGAAAAAAAAGACAGAAAATACAAGTGATATTTTTACCACTCAAACATGTGGTTTTTTGATGAGACGGAGTCTGTCTCTCCTTGTCTGTTTCTCACTAAAATTAAAAATTAGCCCTTATGACCGTGCAAAGTGCTCGACGTGACTAGATGCCATAAACCCAGCTTAAAAAGAGGAGTTTTTCCAAAAGGAGAAAAAGTTCCACTACTATGTTCAAACCAGAAGAATTCTGCAGACCTAATGGAGTTCACAGAAAAAAAAGGACATTATTTCTCATTCAATGAAAAATAAAATCAGTTACAAACCACCATATTATTTCTAGCTCAATTTCGAAGATGAGATCATGAAAATACTAGTTTATGCTGATCACCAAGATCAGTTTGCCAGCTTTTAGGCACGTGTAGGAGTATATTTGTCTGTTCTGTTCTATTATAGTTATTATTTATTTATGGTTCAATCATTTTCCTGTGCCACAGATCTATACACGCGCATAAAATTTTTACAAAGCGTGTATTAAGATCCAAGTAATAGATAATAAAACAAAGCGAACGACATGAACTGACAAGACCCACTCTCCACCAGCCACTCGACTCCCCACTTCACTATATTGGCTTTTAAAAGCTTGCTTCTGTAGCTAATTTGAACACCATAAAGCAACAGCAACAAGGGCTAAAACATTTCTTTCTGGTCTCTGGACATAAAGACACATGCTTTATAGGCGAAGGTGACATGCACAATCTTCTGCCCCCTCCTTCAACCAGTCTCCATAAATGTCATTGTGTATACACTTGATGGAAAGTTAACCAAATCTTCTACGAGGTACAGGAACCAAGGGCAAGCGGTAACTTGTCTTTTTCAATAAGCCTGTAGTTTACGGTATAATAAATTCATCAAATAGGGTATTTGAGAGCATTTGTTAGAATTAATTGGTTAAGAATACTGTAACTTACGAGAGCTTTATACTGTAGCATATTTTTCCTTGACATTATAGTTTATAAGAGCTTACTTTGTAGCAACCAAAAGTTTTGGTTTAAATTGAGAATGCCAAACACACTAAAAATCTTACACATTGTTTGTTTTTGTTTTCACCCCTTTTGCTTGTTCGTCCATTAAGGTGATATAATGTGGTTTGCCAATGGTGTATAATTCATCACAGATAGTATTAAATTATACAAAGAATAAATGACAAAATTCAAAGCCACATGACATTAGAGAAAGTTAAAAAGGCAAATCAAAAGCTGAAACAATAGTTCTCAGTCTCATCACTTGGAGAAGTATTCACTTCATATATTATTATTAGCAACTCAATTATAAATGATCCAAGGTATACACTATATACTATTAGCAACTCAAGAACATGTCTCATAAGGTGGAACAAAGATTTCATAGTCTCATCACTTGGAGAAGAAGAAAATACCAACATCTATATTTGACGCAAAAGCCCGCATCTTTACACTAAGCTCAAAATTGAATCCACTACTTCTCTTGCATTTATAATCACACAATCCCAAAATAGGTTAATTAATAAATAATCAATCCTAAGTCTGCATTATATATTAGCAACTCAAAAAACATCATGTATTTTAATCCAGAACCTATGAATTAATTAAGCTCAAATAAAAAACCCTTACAAAGGTTTAATCTTTCACCGAATCGGCACTAACCCATCTCCAAAAATGCTTCTTCACAGACACAGCCTCATCTGCAACCCCAGAATTCTCGCAGTCACCGCACTCCTCGTCCTCCACCGTGCAGAAATCGCCGTCGGGAAGCCCATCCACCAAAGCCTCCACCGAATGCAGCTCGTACCGAGCCGGCAAACCAGGATAGGACACCGAATTCCTCTCCTCCACCTTCTTCCGGTACGATCCGGGAACGATCCTCACCGTTCCTCCGTCCATTATCGATCCGAGCTCCTCGCGGACGGAGCGAGCCACGGCGGACTCGACGTCCTCGAAAGGCTTCATCTTCTCCGACAATGGGCGGTCGCGGCTCCTGACTGTCCCGTCGGAGAGCTCCTGGTGCGACTCGATCAGGATCCGGTCGCCGTCGCCACGATCGCGGATGCGTACGGTGACGACCTCTACGGTTCGAACCGGAGGGGTTGAGTCGGCGAGGGAGGTCTCGCCCTCGGAGAGCTCGAGCCAGAGGTTGTGGACGTTCTTGGTGCCGGGCTTGACGCCCCAGGAGGCAAAGGAGTCGGAGGGGAGGCGGGGGCGGAGCCAGTCGGAAAGGGACTGGGGGTTGGGGAAGTGGTGGCGGCGGCGGGGAACGGGGAGGGACATGGCGGAGATTTTTAAAAATCTACGAGGGCAAAACGGGAAACGGAGAGTTTGGGGTTTGGCGGCGGAGGTGGCGCTGGAGGAGGAGGAGGAGGAGAAGAGGAAGCAGACGGAGAGGGCAGTGAGGAGGAGATCTGGCAAAGGAGGGAGCTTGGTGGGGAGCTGGGGAAGGCTGATGTGGCGGAGTCTGATTGCGTGCTGTGGGGGTGACATGTCAACGAGAACTGCAGTGACATTGATTATGATGAAGATTAGAAAGTGGAGAGTTTTTAACGGGGAGGTGGAGGAAGTCCATTTTTGTTTGTTAGAGGAATTCGAGAAGAAGAATAAGTTCTAAACAACAAATAAAGGGGGGAAAAGAGGGAGGAAGAAAGGAACACTATATAAAAGAGGTGGGGAATATTTTAAGGTTTATATTATTTTACGAAAAGAGATATTCCTGTTTTGTGGTTGTTACTTTTTACCATTTATTTATCTATCTATATGCATATAAATATAAAAAAATTCAAAGTATTGCTAAAAATAACAATAGACAAAGCCAACTTTTCCTAATAATATTTATATATTAAAGATATTACCATTTTGTATCTTATATTTTTAAAAAATATGATATTAGTATTTTAATATTTAAAAATATCAAAATAGTACTTTATAATTTTCAAAAACATTATTTTGATCTTATGAATTCATAAAATTTTGACGTGAAATCTGTTTTTCACCCTTTGATTAATAAATTTTAAATTAATTTTGTAAAACTAAAACAACAAATCAAAGCAAAAGATTAAACAAAACTTATAAAAAAACATATATGTAAAGTTATTCATTTTTTAGCATAATTTGTATGTATTTTCTTTTATAGTTTTTGTAAAATAATTTAGAGTTCATTAATAAAATGAAAAGTTGAAGATTTCATGTCACAAAACATAAACTTAGGGTACCAAAATGATATTTTTAAAAATTACAAGATACTATTTTGATATTTTTTAAACAATAGGATATCGATGTGATGTTTTCTTAAAACTGAAGGAACTAAAATGAAAAAAACCCTATATTATATATATATATATATATATATATATATATATGAATTGCATTAAAAAACCAAATTAAATAACAATTACAAAGGAAACCTATATCGTTTCGGCACCCAAAAATTTTGTATGAAGCAATAACAACTAGCATGACAAATAAAGATAAAGGATACCAAAAGGTTAAAATGTGAAATGTGACTGTTCTAACTTCCAAATCCAGCGTACAATTATGGTGTTTACTGCTGTTTGAAATTCAACATACCGACAGTTGCAAAGATTAGAAAATGTTTATTCATATTGCTGCTTATAGGTTTGAAACTTCTGAAAATCAATAACTGCATCACAAGTATCAACATGTTGTTGTTCATGTTCTTGACAATGAAACAAATTGCTGCAAGAAATTTTTTTTCTTTGTTTAAGGAAAAACCCTTCTCTGAAATTTTGTGTTTTCTATTTAGATGGCTGAGTGCCTGCGGCATTATACAGAAATAGATACTCTTCTTGTGTTAAAATGCTCTGCATGATACAATGGAGTGGGAATAATATGCATAAGATGAGTGTCACTATAATTAGTTAATTGACTAATTTGGAATTCTTTTATAATTACCGTAATTAGCTTTCGTCGAGAGATTAATTTCTTAATCTTGTTTGTGACAGAAAAATATTCGTTCCTTCTTTGGTAATGCAACTCATATAATTGCCTTGCCTTGTTGCCTAGCTAGTTCTTGTGAAGATTGATCCTGCTGGAGTCAACTTAACTTAGTATGGATGGTGATAAAAAATTTATTTGTTATTTTTTGTCAGAGTCTACCTTAGCTTTCAAATCAAAGTTCTTATTGATGAACTAGTGATGGTTTAGAGGTCTTGTTCCAGCTTGTTGGCATAGATTTCAAGTTTATCATGGACGAATCGATAAATGCATGTTGTGAACAGAACAAAATTTTGTCATAAAAACTAAGTTTAAGAAGAGAATTTTGAAAATGTCAAGTTTATGTTTCTTGCAAGATCATGTTTGGGGCTTGGATTCTGTAGGTGGGCGATTCGATTCAGAAAGAAGGATGAAAGTGCCTACATTCCCCCCAGAGAGTTTTATAATTAAAACTGATCATGGAAAATGAAACCAAAGAATTTGAAGGAGACAGTAGTGGGGAAATTCTCTTCTGATGATGCTGATTTTGAGCATTGTAATGGCATTGGTACCTTCAGACGACAAAAGCATCTGTAATAAACTATTCAATACTTTTTTTTTTGGTGTGTTTAAGCTGAGTTTAGTTGACTTTCTTGATGCCTGAAGCCATCTAATTTACACCCCCACCCAAAAAAAAATAAAAAAAAAAAATTGCTCAAACATGCCCGGTTATGAACCATTATATAGGCATGACATGTTATGATTGTCATGTCATCGCACCGTGTTTGGGAGAGTGGTGCAATAATATGTTGAACTTTTTTTGGTTGAAAACACTACAACATGTGAATGTTTTATATTGTAATCGTTGAGAGTTTAACACTGTGAATGGTTTGAAGTGGCGAGTTTGAACCATTGTGCCAAACATAGCTACTAATGTTTAAAAGCGAAAATAATTTTTTTTTTTAGAATTTTCATATTTGTTTATTAGAAAACAAGTTCTGAGGTATAGAAGGATAATATTCGATAGTGAAAGCAACCATACAATAGGGTAACCGGTAAGTAACGCACAAGCCACAAGACGCATATTAATGTTGTTGGGTCATGACACCACACTCTTAGTCAGTAGTGCTGACACTTTCTAAGGTGCTAACATGTACATCTCTAATTTCGATGGCTCGTCTAAATAATAAATTTTCAACCATAAAGTAACTGAACAACGGAAAAGATAAAGAGGAAGTCCGTATAGTCTTAGCATGCAAAATCACATGCATGGATACGAGCAACTACTGATTAACAAACAAAACTCTCTTACCTTCTAATAATCAAAGTAATGGAGGTCAAAGATTAGCCTTGTTGGGCCAATTCCACCCAATTACTTAGTGTATAGCACGTGTCGTCTTGAAGACGTTGGCATCATAAAAAGTGAAGGAGCGCCTCCACCCCCGTGTTATTGCCATACCTCACTTGAAATGAACATAGGTAGTTCGAAGCGTCATGTTGATATCAGGTGCGCTCTCACTTGCAAATAAAGAGAACACCATCCACCTCGAGGCAAATTAAGGGATCGTAAACATCAAGCGCTTGAACTAAGTAGCCCTCAAGGACAAAAGGACAGGTACGATGTAAGGGAGTCGGTACATGTCATGCACATGCATACGACGTACGACACGTACAGAAGTACGTGATAGTGAATGTTTGGAGACGACTGCTTGATGATCCGACATTTCCAAGATACAATCCCCAAAGAGAGTAGGGTTTCATGCCTTGCCCTTCCACTATAAATATTATCTCTCAACCCATTTGAAGGAACTTACACTCCACTACCATGCTTCTCAAACACTTCGTTCACCACCCTTTCCCGAGGGGCTTACACTCCACTATCATGCTTCTCAAACACTTCGTTCACCACCCTCTCCCGAGGGCCGACTGACATATGTCAAGGCGGAATAAGAAGACGAGTGGTAGAAGTAACGAGGTACATATTGGTCTTAAGACAACCACTCCAACAAGCCTTTATATTAAGATTCACTAATTCCAAATGAATTAACAAATCGGCCAAGGAACAGAAAGTGTTCTGGGAATTAAAAAACTTCATCAACTAGAGAACATGAAATGCGAGCGAGTTTGAAGATCATTTCAAGCAAGGGAAAACTTTAAGAGAAGATAATTTAAAGCTTAAATCTAAACGGGCAGAAACATTAATAAGAGGAAAAGACCTTTTTCATATTAGTAAATGGAAAGCTTAAAGTCAAATTAGTAGGTAAAAAGAAAAAAGGTTAAAAACAAAAATTCACATTATGTTTGGTGTTGAGTAGTGGGATGTTTTTCAAAGAAAAACAATAACTGGTCGCAGAATGCAATGAGAACCTTTTCCTGCATATTGTTAACTTGTTCACCATAAAGCACTAAAAAAATTGCTGTTAGCAAAGTCGTTTGCCATCCTCATAAACAACAATCAGAAATAATCGGAAGAAGCTTAGCTTTTACTTCATCATAAAGAGGCCATTATACTCATAAAGACATTTATAGACTTTTAATCCTGTTTTCAAAAACAAAACGTAGAACTAACTTTAACATAAATTAGTTCTCAGTTTTTTCTTCACCACCCCTTTTCTCTTGGCAGAAGCTGTTGATTGTGTCTTGTTGGAAGTTAGAATGATGTTCTTTACACCAAGCCAACTATAATCTTCAATATTCGGAACCATAGGACGGTTCACCTCATGATCATCAGACACATTCCAGTAATTGAGAGACTGAGTTCCAATGCCAACGTTGAGAAACCTCAGTTCTAAACAAAAAGCTAGCGAAACTTTTGTAACATCGAAGTGAAGACCGAGTCTTCGATCGATACCCCATATCAGCTGATGACGAAGGTTCGTAAGCAAACCGAGTGAGAGCCCCGCCGCGAGTGCCTCCTTGCAGCTCTCGCTTGTAATTTTCAACATCTTCTTGATTTTTTCTATCATGGTCATTATCATCAGTGGTAGTAGTGCTGATTAGCAACCGAAGTTGGGCGGCGGATTTTGTGGCGAATCCAAGAGCGAAAAGAGAAACCGCCTTGCGAAAGAAGGAGACGGCCCTTTTTTGCATATCAAACTCGTGAAATCGTTGGCTCTTTTCGAAGACATTATTGGGGAGATTTCGCGGACTTGTAGACTCCGAAGAAGGAGCCAAAGGGAGCACTAAAAAGGTATTGAAAGCGGCGTTTGTGGCGGCCTTGGCAATCACCAAACCCCATTTTCGCTCGTCACTTCCATAAGTACTCTCCAGCCACAAAGACCAACCAATAGAAGAAACGGCCTCGAATAAGAGCTTCCATGGCAATGCTGGATCGGACATCATTTTCATATAGAAATCCATCGAGAAAGCGTAGGCCTTGTGTTGAATCAAAAGAATTTCGTAATTTCCGTCGTACTCATCAATCCCATCTCGCAAGCTGGCCGTAGGCCCTTGGTCAAGTCCATCATCGTCTGCTTCCACTCGCTCAAAACCGCATTCATAGTGATTCCATCGAAAATCTCCAGAACCAAAACCCTCTTTCCAAACAACCAACAACCGTCGCCGTCCTCGTCGCCGTCGTAATTGTCAAATCTATACTTGTCATCGTCATTAACTCCGCCGCCACCTCCGTTTCCACTTCCGCCACCAATGTCCCCGCCATCGCTTCCATCTTTACTGTGTCCGCCGCCGTCGTCGACAGACAGACTGGCCGTGGAACTCCTAGAAGGAGATTTCTGAGACATGTCCATATTAGGGCGTTCAATGCTCACCACACCAGAGGATCCATAGCGATGTCCTCTGGTTGGAGCCCAAGGCATTGAAGGAGCAGCCAGCGCGATCAGACGAGGGTGTACGGACATGCCGCCGTAGCTGTCAATTTCGTCGACGTCATAATCATCGTCAACAAAGCAACGCGTCGTCTTCGCCGTCGTTTTTTTGGGTGGTGGCGAGAAGTGAATCCATGTTGTTGTTGGGCATATTGAACGCCTCTGATCAGGCCATAACTTCCTGTAATTCCCAGCTTTGCTGACACTGATTTCGAAGGAATTGCTTCTTGTCCGAAATACATTTTTTTTTTATTTTCCTTTTGTCGTGTTGCAAGATAAAAGTCTGCAAACCCTAACCCTAAACCCAAATACAAAGGAAGCTATCACCCTTAATTGCAGACCTGAACGTTTTTGCAACGTGGAGAATAAACAGTGCGTCGCCTGCTCCCAATTCTCAGTGCCTCAATTTATTTATTTATTTTATAATTCACCCAAAAAAAAAAGGAAATTATTAAAGGATTGTTTGTTTGGAGTACTCTTTGTATCCAATGAACTCAAATTTAGATTCGAGTATCAAGAATCTTTTAGATACGTATTTATTTTCTCAAAAATCTAAATCCTTTGAGTATCAAGAATCCAAGTTTTTAGAGTTCTGACTCTCTTTAAACTTTTGATACTTAAATATCTCTGCTACAGTAAAAACTGAAATTCTCTTTCCTATATTTGAGGGTAAAAAATTATAACTTCATCATTTGATATCCAATTGAGATGATTCTTTTTTTATTATGTTCCTAGTGAAGAGAAGAATAAATTAAGATCTATATTGCATTTTTTTGAGACCATTAACATTAAGATTTTGTTAGATTTATTAATAAATCAAAAACTATTTTCACTACCTTTCCAAACACATATTCTAATTAAGATCCATTTTATACTCATATTAACACTTAATTGCATATCCAAACGACAATTCAGATAACAATTCAAATCACTAACTCAAATCCTAATTCAAATCAAAATAACTTAAATCAAATCATTAATTCTAATCTACTTACCAAACAGACCCTAAATATTTATACAGTGCGAGGGTTCTCAATTCTTTTTCTAATAGGACAAGAATGTAACATTTTTTATCAATTGGGCACGTTTCGACCATTAGGTTCTAATATCAACTAAAAAAACAAAAAAAAATTCTCACTTGTGCCCTTCCATTTTTTGAAGAAAAATGGATTGTAATTTATTCAATATTTAAATCAAAAAAGTACATAGGAGCTAATAAATTTTGATGATGCATTTATCCAAATCAGAACAAACATAATTTGTTAAACAGTAGACTATGGTGTATTTCTTACATAGAACATAGAAAGCCATTATTTGCTTCTAAATAGCTTTTGGTATATTATTGATGATGAAAGCTTTAGGGGTTCTCGCTATTAGCGAACGAATCAATTGAGCCATATTAATAGCATCTGATTTGATAACCCAATCTTATTTTTCCTTTTAAATTTTTAAAAATCTCAGTTTGTCTCTTTAATTTTGAAATTGTCCTATTTAATCCTCTATGTTAGAAATTTTGTTTAAAATAGACATAAAAAGAGAGAAATTGAGTGAGGCTAATTTAAAAAGAATGACCTTAAACTTCAAAGGTTGCAAGTGAGGTTGAAAAATGAAAAAAAAAAATATATAATATAAATAATGATGATTGAAAAATGTTTAGGTAGACCATAGGTGCTAAGCACCCATTCATACTACAACTGATAAAAAGTAGGTTTTATTTATCAGTCTCTTGATATAAAACGCTGCCTATTTTTATTTTTATTATCTTTTAATACAAAAGACTCATTCTTTATTAAATTGTGATGCTAAACACCATTAATGTCCCTAAGTATTGTTAATATAGATTTGCTAATTTGAAAGGTATTTGAATGATATGAAAATAGTTCTTATCCTTACGGAGTTAAAATTTCGTTACTCACAAAAAAACAAAAAGTCTCAATCTAATTAGATTAGGACGTATTGTTTGATGAGTAGTAGGATTTTTAACCCTTATGGGATTATATAAAAGTGCTCCAACAATATAGATGTTCATATCCTACCAAACAATTCTCCTAAGAGTTTAGTCAATTTAAATTACTTCTTTTTTTAACCTTATTTTTGTTTCAAATACAAACTTCGTGCCTCCAAAGTGTAAAAATTAGGAGCATTAAAAAAATTATAAATCTTATAACAAATTGATAAATCAAAACAATTGGTCAAATCAAACCATACCGTCTTTTAAGTCTAACAAGATTTTCACAGAAAAAATTCCTAATTTAAAAGAATATTATAGTACAAGAACACTTGGGTAAGTTAACACGGAATTCTCACATCGTGTTAATTAATTTCTAATGATATTTCTATTGCGTCAAAAGTATATTAGGAATTAATTATTGTCATTTTCACGAGTTGGGAATTAAAGAACGACTTTTTAGCTGATATTTTGACCCTCATTTTCTTTTGAAGAACATATTCAGTTTGCAAGGTCTTCCAATAGACACATGTGTAACACGTGCATCCAATATAACAAATGATTTCACCAACATATGATTAAGTGTTATAAAACAAATGCAAAAAACTAAATTACGCAGTATAAAATAGAAAGACACAAGAGAAATAGAGAGAAATAATCTTATTATTTATCATCTTATATTGTGTATAAACACAAGTCTTAATGGCCATATATATAGGCCAAGGATCAAAAAGTGGGAGAAATCAAAAGTCAAGAGTTACAACAACAAAATAATATTAATAAAATAGTATTGGAAGGTTATGAAGGTTATAAAATACCAACACTAATGGTTATCAAGATGAAAATAATAAAATTCATAAAGGTGTTAGGAATATAAACATCCACATTAATAAATTAATTTATTCATAACACTCTCCTTTGCATGTTCATCACTTAATAATATATGCCTTGTTAGAAGCCTTACTAAGAAAAAACCCTATGGGAAAAATCTTATAGGGTATTTGGCATGATGGTTAGAACTGTAAACACTATAGCATGTGATAGCTTTACATTGTAGCAACTTTTTTCTTTTTACTATAGCATGTGAGAGCTTTACACCGTTGCTAACTAAAAAGTTGGTTTGAACCAACTTTGCCAAACAGACCAATAAAGAAAAAAAATGACATTATTCTCTTAAGATTTGGCTTAAAACTGCCTCATTAAAAATCTTGCTTGGAAAACATGATGTCAACATGTCTTCTTCAACAAAATTATATGCAAAGATCTTTGAGCTGATGTATACTAATCTTGTACAGTAATTTCTTAAATGTAATTGTAGGAAATATCTTTATATAATTTTTTCAAGTTTTTACTTGAACAAATTTGATGAATACCGTCCTTCAGGAGCTCAAGCATGAAAAAGAACTATAAAGAAACATGTTTTTATTATATCTACTTAACTTGAGTGATAACGTTACATGCTCCCTGTATAAAGCCGACGAACTTCCTTTGTTAAATAAAAGGTCATATGTTGCTGGGATATATTGGAGTAAAAATCTCAACAATATAATATACATATGATGACTATTTCATGAATTGCCAACATTTCAACATGATTCAAAGATACAACAATAATAGATTATCTTATAAATTACCAAGATAGAGTAGTACCATCATATGTAAACAAGTAACATGTGTGTAATCATCCTTTTATATAGATTGAAAGATATTCAACATCTAATCAATTCTAATATCCATATCAGATGTTTCACAATGAAAACGAGAAGCTTGTTTAACACCTTGTCAATGTCTTTAAGAACAATATTTTGCTAGTACAATAGCAAAGATTGTTGTGTCAAGTCTTGTGCCATTAGCAAATACAGTAGCACACTAATAGTATTATTTGGGCTAAGAATTTCTTCAATATCACCTGATGATAATTTTTCAGTTCAATAGATCAAGAACATCCTTGTTCAAGGGATCAAACAATCATTAGCGAACACATTGGGGGTGTTAGAAGTTGAACATCAATAATAATAAGTCAATTTACTTTATAAGACTCTTTGTTAGATGTTCAACACTTTAGAATGTGCCTCATTAAAACCTTACTTAATAAAACCTTAGGGGACAAAAATTCTAGTGAAAAAAAAAGAGTATATCATTCTTATTATATGTTGTAAACTGCATGCCTCATTAAAAACCTCGTTAAGAAAACCCAATGGAAAAAACCTTGACCAAGGAAAAAAGAGTACAGTGTGCATTTGTGTCTCCCCTGCACTGCTATCATGGTTCAATTAGTAACAATTGATTTGATAGAAAATGATCGAGTCGATGCATATTATTATAAACAAATTCAACATATTTACAATCAATTATCTAAGCTTGTTACTCTTAGCACTTTTGCTAATATTTTAACTATTGCTCTTTTAAGAGCTCCTTTATCATAAAGAATTTAATAAAAGTATTGGCTATTTTTATGAGTATACATAAATGATCATTTACTTATATTTATTTTCTAATTGGTAGAACAATGGTGCAACAATTATTTAGATATAAACCCATCTCCAAGTGAGTATAAGATATTTTGCACCTTATAGCCAAATACTTGTCATTCTTAATTGTTCATATAATATTCCATACTATAATATATTAAATTAAATATTGAGATGATATACAAAACACTGTATAAAAATTCAAGACTTGGAATTATTTTGGTATATCCTCAAAAAAATATATAATCATCAAATAAATGATAAAAAATATACAATATCCTTGAAAATTCTTTAGGACAATTTTTTTATATGTAAGAGAAATTATGAATAAGCATTCTTTCAAGCAAAGCTCAATTTGAGGTCCGAATAAACTTTTTTTTATGAGATTTGTCTTCTTAAATTTCTTTTATGATCTCTTCAAGAATTTTTACAAATAACAGTAAATCTAATATGTTTGAGCTTATTATAAAGCAATGGAGATATTTATTTATTAGCCCTTCTATTTTTATATCATAAAAACATAACAATACTATTTATATCTGGATTGCATTCGTTTACATAAAGATCTTTGTGATCTTAATAATTAAGCACATAATTTCAACTTATATTGTTTAGACCTTTGAAGCCTCTTTAGGACTTTTATAAATATCGGTGTTTTTTAGATGCACAGGAAATTATTTTATATATTATCAAGCTATCAAAATATAATTGCTTATCCATCATTTATGAATACTGCTACTCATTTTTTAATAAGTTTTACAAAAAAACTTATTGTTATAACTCATAATTAATTTTATAACCTCATACATTTTCATATGTACTATTTCATATGAATATTTATTTCTACCCTACTGGCTTTAATATTTAAAATATTTTAAACTATTGGCCCACTATACTTTGCATTAGCATAAATACTTGCCTGGACTTTGTTTCTTTTACTTATAGACCATTTTTTCATGTCAATCACTTTCGATAGATTTCAAATATTTTTCAAGATCCTTACTTTCTTTTCAATATGCTAATAATTCATGCTTTTTGTAATCATCGACAATAACTTTTATTACAAATTAACTTTATTTTTATATTGACATGACTTGTTGAGACCTCCCTCTTTTCTTTACTATTTCTAAATTTTAGGTATATTCTTTGAACTATTTTAGGAGCTCAATGACTTTAAAAAGTTTGATCTTTAACAGATATATCAAATTTTCATGTCAATAACTTTTTTTGAGTATATCCTGTTTAAGAATATAGTCCCATCATAATATCAACATATTTATAAGTTTCTTTCTCTTCTAATAAGTGTGGTCCTTTAGACCAGACAAGTCTTCAATGTTTCAAGCATCTCTTAAACTCATAAGATAACAAATTATCATCTAGAGACCTCAACCTAAGCTATTAAATTAGTAATTGGAGAAGTGATTCAGTCACTTTCTTTATCATATTAATTAACAATTTGATACTTTATTGTAATGCTTAATCAATTAATCTGTGGGAGGATCAATAATATCCAATTATAAATTCCCTACCTTGATAGTGGGAATAATTTTCCAAACGATATGACCTATAGGGATTTTCAAAGTACATATGTTCATACCCAATATGTCTTTTGGGTTAGCACATTCTAGTTCGTCATTGTTAGCGAATTCTAGTTCATCATTACAATTTTTTATAGTTGCCTTATTACAACTTGGAAGAAAAAGTGGCAATAAGTTTTTAATATATCTATATAAGTAATAACATATACCCTCATGCATGTCTTTCTATGCATAAAACCAAACATAATGCAGAGACACTCATATCCTTAATAGCTACTATGATTATTTTTTTTTCTTTTTATCAATATAATGACATACTATGGGAATTTACATCGTTAATAACAAACATTTAATTCGTGTACCCAACAAATTAAATATCATAATAAATTTCTTTCTAATTCACTAGCTTATGTAATAATAAAATACCATTAGTACTTCAATGTATTGCATGTATGTGATCTTCCCATAAATTTGGTCTCACAAGTCTCTTAATTTTTCTTTCTTGTCACATTTTCACTTTCAGTGATTATACGTGACTTTTTTAAACTTGGAGGATGCTTTATATAATAATACCACATTGCACTCAATTAAATAAACTTGGATTAAACAAAGAGAAGACAATCAATAGCTCAACTCTTTCTCTAGCTTTTTCTCCATTTAGGCTTTATAAGATCATATTTATAGCTAGTTTGAATGTTCTATAGGTATGTCCTTCATGGAGGTACCACTATAGCCTTTTTATATGTCATAATAATATTTTTATAACAAATGGATGAAAAATATTTATCCCTTAATTTAGGCTTGGTATTGACATTTAAACATACAATAAGTGCACACCAAAGCCTTTCTATATCACATGCTAGGTGCCTAAATTTGATTATTCATGGGAGTAATATTATAAACTTTTTTAATTTCTCTTGTTAGTAATTTTTTTTCACTTTTCAATCGTACTTTATGGCTTTCTTTGATAACAAAAACGTTGAGAAATTTTAAATATCCCATAGCCATTAGATTTGCATTTACTTAGGATATGCAAAAATAATTAGACAAAATATATGGTCATTTTGTATTATATTGTAAATACTAAAACACCACGTCTAATATAAATCACCTTTTTACTATCTCATCATAATTGCCCCAACAATTGCAATAATATACATTTATTTCATGGAATATGTAGAGCCAATTAGTCAATTTGCGGCTATTTAATTATGAACTTAAAAACTAAGTGCTAATACAATTTATATTCATGTTAATGTAAGTTTCAAAGATTAGCTAGAGAGTATTTTTAGCTTCTTGCAAATAATATAAACATATAAAAACATAAAAACATATTGTAAATGAGTACAAATCAGACAAACATTGTGCTAGTAAAACAAATGATATCTTGAATCAAGCAATACCATTTGATATTAAGATGATGGCATAAAGTTTCTATTACTAAAAAAAGAATTTAATAGTGTGACGACCCTACCTACGTGGCCGTCACTTAACTTAACGTGGTCGTAACTTTAACATACTTATTAATAAAGTAAAAAATTTTAGGATAAATTTTTTTTAAATGGATTCTTATGGTGGAATCCTTGACATGAAACCTTAGAGGGAATAATAATTATTTCTCAAATTTAGTAACAATGATTTCTTATAGAGAATAAATTCTCAACATACAGCTTTAAAAGATGTAATAATCATTTCTCGAAAACTTAATTTCGTAACTTAACAAAATACATAATTTCTTAAACATGATAATAACGCAATAATAATCATTACGTTTTAACTTAATTATAATTTATAAATCATGATCCTTTACATAACTCATAACATTTATTTCTTGAAGCATAACTATAGTAATTTCCTTGAACTTTTCTTTTTAAACAAAAGGATAATTATTTAGCATCTATTACTTTAAGGATATTTCTTATTTTAAATAAAGCTATTTTCAAAACAATTTTAAATTAAATATTAAAATAAAATCTCATCTAAATGCTCTTTTAAACTTTCTTAAAAATCATTATATATCATACTTATAATTTAACATCTTAAACATAACATATTGATATCTTACAACTTAATCTCTTCAGAA